>DWNR01000326.1:0-21194 GCA_018250455.1 Polygonus leo | reverse complement strand
CGGTTTGGAGAGGCGTGGTTGCCGGCTATACTTATACGAGACGAACATCTTAGTCCTCAGGGGTAGCAACACATCCGTGATCAAACTTAGGTATGATTTAATCGTACTTAGGGATTACTGATATCCATGGGCAGCAATGACCACTTATCATCTTACTTCATGCACGTTTGCTACCTTTATACGATAAAAAAAATGTCACTGATATACTTGGGATCGTCGCAAATGTGGGGGGCAATGATGTTAAATGTTAATTGTGATGGTATTAAGTTTACTTATCAAAGCATTAACCGACTGAGTCAATTACTATTCTCGTTATATTACATTCAGTATTTGTTTAGGGTTTGTCTACCACTGAAAAGGTACTGGAGAGCTTACACGAGGAATGGAACTCATTGAAAACAACGTAAGTGAAGACCCTTTCGTATTGTCTACAATTCTACACTAAAGGTTTTTTGTAGATGTCAGTATGCTTTATACTAGCTTGAGTCTCAGTGTTTTTAAAGTTATTTATTTTATTTTATTTTTGTCTTAGAAATCGTGTGGTTCGAGCAGGGACAACCGTCGCCACATTCATCGCCTGAAAAATATTTTTTGTGTTTCGGTTTTTAAGGAGGCATTGATGCTATGCTTACACGCGAGAATGTAAGTCCTCAGGGATAGCAGCGCATCTATAGTCAACCCCTGAGGTTGTAAAGTCAGTACTATTCAATCATATTTAGGCTAAATTATTAACGTCAATATATGGCAGTAACTATCATGAGATTAACACCATGCTCGTTTGCTTCTTACGAAATCATTTTTAATAATATTATCAAGGCATTAATATTTGCCAGGTGGTAGAACTCGTTTAGTTCGACCGGTGGGGTACCACCGGTATCCTCATATTCCCCCCTGAAGCAATTTTTGTTTCGTTTTGGAGAGGCGTGGTTGCCGACAATACTTATGCACGAGGCGAACATCTTAGTCCTTAGGGGTAGCAACGCTTCTGTGGTCAAACTTAGGTATGGTTTAATTGTACTCGGGGATGATTACTGATGTCCACAGGCGGCAGTGACCACTTACCATCATATGCACAGCATGCTCGTTTGCTACCTTTATACGATAAAAAAAACAATATAATATATGCTGTAATATTCATATTTATGATGGAATAAACATGGTTTTTCTGGCCGACTGAAATAACTCGTCGAAAAAAGCTTGTATTGTTTTTGTATCCGCGCAACCGCAAAATATTGGCGTAGGCGTGGTTTGTGGAAGGAACGAAAACACGAGTCATTGTGGAAATTATAAAACAATAAATGCGATGAAAAGCTGAGTCGAATACTCGGTTCAATTTGTTTGGTTGTGCTTTTATTACTATAATCGGTGGATGTGAATTACTCAGCACGAATGAATCAATATAAAACTGCATATTTTTTGTTGTTCTCTGGTAAGATAGATCGTCATTATCATTACAATTCATTATTGTCTCACTACAGGGCATAAGCCTCCTTTCAAAATTAACCTGTAGTCCACTGCGCTGGTGAAGGCCAAATTGGTAGACTACATACATTTTTGAGATTTTTTAAAAGTGATCATTCACTTCTAGTACATACCTAGTGATTTTTACTAGGCCCTGCCTGAATCCTGATTTTGAAAGAGATCCATGAGAGTGAGAGTAGAGATTTTCCAAAAACAAAAAAATTAACAGAGAGCACAAGAAGTTAACTGGAGCGCTTTGTTTACATGTTCAGTCAGATTTAAAATTGCAAACGCGAGCTGCTGAACTGAGTTATTTTAATTAATTCCGTATTGAAAATCACTTAGCGGTTTTTCTAAATAAGAAAATGATAATTCATTTTTTAATACGCGCATATTAGCTGCATATTATCTAAAATGCTTCTTATTCAGAAAAGATATCCATTCCTAATTGAAGCATAGAAAGTTGTTGATGAACTTTGGTCAGCTGCAAAAATCACGTGGAGAATTTCCAAAACCAATAAAACAACAGAGCAGAGTCCGCGCTAGCGAAGTTAACTGGAGCGCTTTGTTTACATGTTCAGTCGGATTTCAGATTGTAAACGCGAGCTGCTGAACTGAGATTCTTTAATTAATTCCATATTTAAAATCTGTTAGCACTATTTGTTGGTAGGATAGTGATAACTCATTTTTAACGCGCGCAAAATATCTACTATCTCTTCAATTCTTCTAATTCTAAAAATGGATCTATGCTCAGCTGTGGTATAGAAAGTTGTTGATTAATTTCGGTCAGCTATAAAAATTACGTGGAGAATTTCTTAAAACAATAGAACAACAGAGCAGAGTCCGCGCTAGCGAAGTTAACTGGAGCGCTTTGTTTACATGTTCAGTCGGATTTCAAATTGTAAGCGCGAGCCGCTGAACTGGGATGTTTTAATTAATTCCGTATTGAAAATCACTTAGCGGTGCAATTTCAGTTTCCAATTATGTTTGTCTCCTTATGTATTATGATCTTGTATGAATGAATGTGAGTTTTTATTAACAATAACATGTGACGTCGCTCCGTGCGTGTTTACGTTATGGTATTGTGTGATTACTTTATTAAGTTTCTTATTTAATACAAATTGAAGATAGTGTCTTAAAGGGACTATGAAGTATAATCTATGAAGCCATATTTAGGACATAATAGCGACACATAGAGTTATAAAAGCATAAAACCGTTTTCGTTACGGAGCGCGCCAAAGACAAACTTACTCTTTGAAACAATCCCTTCTCGGGTCAGTCTAGGAATTCAACTCGTTACAAGAAAAATCATCAATATCAAAAAAACTATCGACAAGTGTAGTCGTATCACGTTTGTACACAGTAAACATTTCTAATTATGATAAAACTAAAATTATTAAAGCATTCTTTGTTTTAAGAATGTTAGCAGGTTAAGAAAAAACGTACACGAAATAACAAAGTTGGGGTTCCTAAGAGCAGCCGGTGCCGGGTGAAATGTGGTGGCGTGCGAGTACGAATAACAAGTAGCGTACCGTACCGACTAGTACTGGCGCGCGTGTAATGGCGATCGTGACGTCACGTGCCGGTACGGTTCAACGCCGCGCCTGTATCATGAATAACTACATATGTACTACATGCAAAACTTGAATATCGTAATGGCTCCATACACTCAGCGTATTCAATACAATTCTCTGTCGAGTTTCTCGAAATGACAAACATTGTGATCATCGCGCATCAAGACTAAGTGTTCTTTGTTATGGCGTTTCTTTCGCCGTTTCTCCTCCTTAGCAAGAATACCTCGTGAAACGGTGGTAAAGTAAGTGTTAGGTACACCAACAAAATATTTAGACATGAATATTGCTATACCGACAAGGTCTTAATTGTATTGTAAATGAAATTGACATAATAGTGTAACATATGATTTCAATCCATGTCATTTCCAAATAATCTAAGATTATCAAAAAAGACCAACAAGTAGAGTCATACTGAAAACATGCTTTAACTTAAATCTATAAATCTTAATCAATGTCTGAGCCAAACAAAATATAAACAAACTAGAAATATGTGATAAATAAACATTGCCGACCAAAACCTTTGCTTCAATCGCAATCCATTACGAAAAGTAAAAAGAGAAGCCTATTTAGTACCGCTTCAGCGTCCAATATTTCCCCTCGTTAAAAAATTGCATCACTAGCAATCGCCCCAGCATATTGACACTATCTGAACGAAAAACGTAAAAAATACAACTAGCCTTATCCACAGCGAACGGGCGCGTTTTAGCCAGGGGAAATAACATCAAAACAACTGGGAGAAGCGTAACCTAGTTATTGTGATTTTTTCAAAATCAACTCAACTATTGTCTCACTCAACTTTTTAAAAAATCGTCTGTGGTTTTGATATATGAAAAATGGCTTACAGATTAGGATCTAAAGGTGATTAACTGATTTACGACAGGTTTTAATAACCTATATATCCCTTAATAGAAGTTAAAATAGCGACCGTTATATGTATCCTTCAATTTTGACGAACAGATCAATGTTATGAAATGTTTTGAATTGTGGTTTTTTTTACCATTTCAACCTTTCGTATATTACGTCGATTTTTGTTCCGATATCGAGAATGCCCTAATTCATCATATCATAATTTTTTTTTAGTTATTTCTACGCAATACAAAGTTAATAAGCCCCATTTAATTGGCTTGAAAGAAGACGTTAGATCAACACACAAAGTATTCCTGTGTAACAAAGTATGTTTTATGGCGAAATATGAAATCTTCCTAGAAACCACATATTTTCCTTATTATACGTTATCTCATTAGACAGGATAATGTTTATAAATCATTGGACCTTTTCACTTTATGAAACATACCAAGAAATCGGATCCGGGTAGCTAGATTCACCTTTTTTACAACTCACATTTTGTTCATGATGACATTACAAGTGAAGGTAAATTTAATAGATATTTGATTATTTATTATATGATATAGAAATAGCTAAAGAGCAAACTTTGGCAAGAAAACAGTCATTGACAGAAATTGAAGACGTACCTACTTAAATTCAACTACTCCTTACAAGTGAGATGGTCACCTCTAATTTATGTAATAGCTAACTATACACCTACAAATTTCGATTACACATACACCATTACACACATACTATTAGGTGATCTACACGTTTTTATACGATAAAAAAGTAAAAAAGAGAATTTTATCTAGTGCTCATTCTGATGTAACCGCAAAATAAAAAGCCCAATTCAATATAATCACGGATTCCTTTAACCTCCAATCATATTCCAAACAACAGCTGGCGAAACATTTCTTTTGGATATTAATAAAAGTGAAGCAAAGTCGAAGTAAGGTGATGGAAAAGATTATAATGTTATCTCTTTGACCTTATAGCTTACAAGCCCAATAAATATACAGCTGTGCGGTGGTAGTCTCTTAGTACACAGTACCATGTTATACAAAATAAGTACAAAAATCCAGCTGAGGATAAACGTACCGGAATAGCGTAGCGAATGGCGTACAATCAACCCATATTGACTTCAATATTGTGGGATTTGATATACATGATCCGATTGCGTATACTTTTAATACATTATTTATTATGATCCTGGTCTATTATCTATCCTGGAGCTCCGGACATCTGTTTTTTCGAAGTTGGAAGTCTTGGCCAGCAAACTATGACTGAAATCTTTCTTATCCTCAGGGAAACCCGTGCCCAGCAGACCGATAGTCCGACTTTTGCTGATTTTATTCTTATGAATTGTGTATGACACGCAACACAAATAAGAGTGTGCCCATATTCTTTTATATATGCCTGTGTGCGAGTGTATGTATGTGTACATAATTGTTTGAATAATAACATAATTTCACCGTAACTTATATCAAACAACATGTCTGTATATTATGAAATATATGTTTCCAATATCAAATATAAGAAAATAAAATATTCTTCCGAGCTAGGCATTGAAAACCTTGCCTATTCTATTTAATTCTTAAGTATATACTCCTAAGGTATATTTTCCAATAAATAAGCAGTTTTCTTCGATAAGCCGAGTCCTGCTAATTCCGATTCGCATATACTTATGATTGAGACTTTTATTTTTCGGTATTTTCCTGTTGCGGAATATAGAACTAACAATACTTAGTTAAGACAGGATAAGTTGAGTTCCTATAATTTAGTCATTTCTCAAATAGTTTCATGTACGTAAAGAAAATAAATTAAACCCTTTAATACGTAAATTACAGGTCATGAGACATAATTATATTATGGAAGATAATATTACATGCATGGAGTTCTTCTTCATTCTTCTTCTTCTTCTTGATTCGACAATGGCCACCCCTCTTCTTCGATGTATAGCAGTGACATTAGGAATACCATCACATGAACTTCACACTACGTTTCTGTATGGGGCAAATTTATAAAAAAAAAAAAACTTTGTCTACATATTCAGCCCTTTACCACAGACTTAGCTGACTTGTATAGAAAACTTAGAATACAAACTAATTCGACTAATGGAATGTCTAAGTATAATACTGTGTGAATGTGAGAAATATAATACTGTGTTTTAGTAGTAAAACACAGTATTATGTTTATCACTACGACCTTAGCGTACAAACTAATTAAGGACTTTACAATGCGACTGATGTAATAAGGATCCTTTTTACCAGAGCACGAGGACGTTCCTAAAACCGATCGCAGAACAAAGCCCTCCTTCCGTTTCAAGTCGCGTAGTACAGTCGGCACTCGAAAGGGCGTATCGCAAATTAATTACACTTCCATGCCTTTTTAACTCTACACAAGCCGAGCGAGTGGTGCGCAATCGGCCCTCCCTAATTACCGCCAGTAAAAACTAATTGCGAACGGCTGAGTCACTGACTGCAGCTCCGACAGAGGGTGCACTACATAGAATTGGCTTACCGGTTTGATTAAAAGTCGGATTTTACTTTCAGATCGATTGGTTCATTTCGTTTAATTTAAATCTATGCATTTTCTTTAAAAATAGTAAATTTTATAACATTCACAAACAATTAATATTAAATACCTGTTTCGATCGTGTCAATTGTGGGCCTGCGTTATATATTTGTAAATTAACTTAAATGATTAATTTGTCTCATAATCCTCAAGCGATTCTTGTGTTTCAGTTTAGAAAGGCGTGGTTGACGGCTATACTTACACACGAAGCGAATAGGGGTAGCAATGCATCTGTGCTCAAGATCAGGTACGATTCAATCGTACTTAGTGATTACTAATGTCCATATAATTGGGGCGGCAGTGACCACTTAGTATCGAGTGGACAGTGCCGAAATAAGTTAACGCGGGGCCCATAGCACATTCTTTTGATTTGGTATAGAATTTATTTACTTACTTTTTATATTTTTCGCTACTCTTGCTACG
The DNA here is from genome assembly GCA_018250455.1 of Polygonus leo. NCBI lineage: Eukaryota > Metazoa > Arthropoda > Insecta > Lepidoptera > Hesperiidae > Polygonus > Polygonus leo. The sequence continues at coordinate 14,334 of DWNR01000326.1, read as the reverse complement.
TGGTTAATCCACCACCGTGGGTGGTCTGCACCTTTTACTACCGAAACTAAAACCTGGAAACGATATGAGTATAACTTACGTAAACGAAACTCAACACGAGTCAAACTTCTTAGTCATCAGTGGTAGTATCACATCTGTGGTCAATTACAGATACGGTTCAATCTTACTTGGGATTGATTGCAGGTGCCCATTAGCGGCAGTGACCATATCATCGGGTGGATTGTTTGCTACCTTTAAACGATGCAAAAATACCTTATCAAGGCATTCATGTTGGAATATCGTAAGCTATTCTGTGCTACGTACTCCCATACTAAGTGCCGCCCGCCACGCCGCCCTTACACCCCCGTTATGTACTCGCCAATTTGTGACTAATGCGCCTACTGTGTGCCACGCGATATTGTGGACGTGTATTTTTGGTGTATTCGTAGTTTTGCCACCACAATCGATACGTAAAAATATTTTTTGGTGTAGACACAGATTAATAAATATTTTTGTATCTATCAACGGACAGTCATAACCATAGTATAGAGTTCCATTAGATGATTTATGTAAGCACTCAAAAGGGATTTTTGCATATATTACTTTTATAATAGCAAGAACTGACTGACTGCGGCCTCGATACACAAATTGAGCATAAGAGAACTAATAAGATTTTTTGGAAATTCCAGAGCCCCCTAACGGGCTTAATCGAAAGTAAAAGTTTGTATAAAACTTCGATATTTTTTTAAATCGGACCGCTAACCCACTAGCGACTTTTCAGCGTTTTTGAGATCCAGCGATCCTCCAACGTTTGTTTTTTTTATCGCATAAAGGCAGCAAACGAGCATGCAGTCCAATTGATGGTAAGTGGTCACTGCCGCCCATGGACATCAGTAATCATCCCCGAGTACAATTAATTTATACCTAAGTCTGATCTCAGATGCGTTGCTACCCCTGAGCACACTTCTCCACACCGAAGCACAACAATAGCTTCTGCGAGGATTTTGTGGCGGTGGTACCTGCCCGGTCGAACTAAACAAGTTCTACCACCTGGACAACATTGTGCAGTGACAACGTTGCTTGCACGCGAATATATTGAGCGCTTTCGCTAGAAAATTACTGATAAAGCACCCCTGGGCTTTAGAATAGTAAAGTGTTACTATTGTATATTTCGACACAGTATTGTATCTGTTATATTTGAAAACATATTCTTCTCATTAATAATCTTACTACTCTAAAAGAATATTCACCATAAAAACATAAAAACTAAAAAATAATTTTAATTTTTAATAACTATTTTTAATATTGTTTTACCATCGTGTGTGAATGCCCTTATTTATGATGTTGCGACGTAAATTTTAGTATACCCACATTTTGTAGAATATGCTTGTAACGGACACTGTTCTTACTTTATAATTGTATTTATTTCTCGTAAGTGATTGTAATCTTGAGAGAAGTAATAAACGTCTTAAACAACATTTGTACAGGATATCTCTCTTTTGGACAGGGTATCTCTTTCATACAGGAAATGAAAAGGATTGTATTGGATTGACAATAGATCAGATCATATTCAGATCTTGTTCAAAACTTCTCCAATAGACGAACATAGTGAGCCTGGACTCTGTCTTTATAAGATTTACACATTTCAATTAAAATTCCAAAAAATGTGGTTTCCTTCGTGGCAAAGTTTAATAAAAGTTGATAAGCTAGATACAAATTAAAGTTGCAATTTCACTGCACAAACAAAAGATATACCTACATAGTTTTATACAATTAAAAATATTAAAGCAAATTAAAGGAGAAACTGCACATAATTTAGGAATCCGATCCGACAAAATAGTATAACCGATCGTTTATCGATACCTATAATATAAAGCTGAAGAGTTTGTTTGTTTGAACGCGCTAATCTCAGGAACTTCTGGTTCAAATTGAAAAATTATTTTTGTGTTAAATAGTCCATTTATTGAGGAAAGCTATATAACAGGAGGCTATATAACCTCATGCTACGACCAATAGGAGCGGAGTATGAACGAAATATTTTGGAAAATTTAACCCACTCTCTCTTTCCTATATGACGCAAATGAAGTTGCGCGGGTCAGCTAGTTTGAAATAATCATCCTTAGGCACTGACACAGATCCTATCATTTCTATCAGTAATATTCAAAAAACAATGTGAACGTACTATTCGTGTTTCAATAACATTAAATACAGCAAATACAATAAAATCTAAAGTTATTTCTACTTCAACCACAGATACAAGAAATAATTCAAGCGAGCATTCAAGTAATAAAATACTGAAGATTTTAAAACTTTCTTTGAGTAACAGAAAAGTGAATTTCCGACGACTCAATTATACGCTAGCGTTTTCTCTGGCGATAAAATAGTTCAATCAGATTGTTTTTTGTTTCCCTTCGCTGGCTGCTGGCCACCTGTAGCTTCTACACAACCAATGACCACGACAGATGTCTTCGGTTAATCGATAATCGATAGGAAGACCTTGTCTAGGAGGTTATAAATTATCCATGTTGCCGCAAGCAAGTGTGATGGTTAATATTGGTTGAGAAATAACACACATAACATAACAATATGTTCGGTGAAATGGACAACATCAATATTGTTAAATAGTTACAAATCACAATGTAAGCTATTAACAACAATATAATCATATTAACTGTTTCAGCGGTATTTGTAATTGTTTTTAATGAGTAAAAAATAAAAAGTAATAAGTACTTTTATTTATCCAAATATAATAAGTACAATCACATTAGTTGAGTTTTGGAAGTATGAGACGGTAGAAATCTGACAAAACAACGCTATTTCAAAGGAGATAGTATGAGCAGATTTGCGCTAGGAAGATTAGATTTAAAATTTAGATTACTCACTTAATCATTGTTCCATTAAGTCTACATTTTAGGACTACAAATGGAAATTGGGCTCTTCATTAGTTATTTATAATTATTCTAGTCTACAATCGTCTCCACTCTATTTGCTGCTTAATAATAATTACAACAGCAATATTTTAACAGTAAAAGCGTAGTAGTTCAAATCCCAGGCATACCTACTATTTCTCGTTTATGTGTATTTTAAAATGAAATAAATTATTTATCACTTGCTTTGGGATAAAGATAACTAAATGTACACATGGGATACCTTTAAAAAAAACCGACTTGTATAAGTTTATCAATACAGATAATCATGTAGATTTTAAGTGGTAGATCCTGTATCGGATTGCCCTGGCGGATTAAGCCGGAAAAATGTGGTCGATTTTAAATACACCTTTCTATCTAAGTGACTACGATGTCCATTGCACTCATTGGGTGGACAGCTTACGCGTCTGCTACATGTATAACTACAATAAAAGAAAATAATTGACACACGATTTGAGTTTACTCGTTAAGTAATTATAGACTATTTTGCCATACATTAAGCGTAAATATGGCTCTGACGCGTTTCCATTATATCCTTGCTACAGAAGTTTTCACTCCAACAAATCCTTTAGATTCTGAAAATATAACGATTCATAGTGGGACAGCAATTGTCAATTGGCCTTGTCATTATAAATGGGCAAAAAATTGTCTCGCATTTTCCCCAATAATTATAGTTTTTAGATACACTAACCTGGTTAGACTAGGTGGTAGAACTCGTTTATTTCGTCGTTTATTTCGGTGGAGGTACCACCCTCGTAATCCTCCGTCAATTATTGGCGAGGCGAACATCTTAGTCCTCAGGGGTAGCAACGCATCTGTAATCAAACTAAGGTATGATTTAATTGTACTTAAGGATGATTACTGATGTCCATGGGCGGCAGTGACCACTTACCTACAGGTGGACTGCATGCTCGTTTGCTACCTTTACGATAAAAACTTGTTTCCAATTAATCCTGATACATAAGTAGTTCCGTGGTTCATTGCGGCGATCACAAAGCGAGCACGCACTGCTGTTCAGCGCCACATAATGTAATGTGACAATGTTATTCAAATGCTTTTGAAAGGGAGCGTAATGGACTGACGTGTTTTATTCATCGTTCTTTTGTACAAAACGAACGAGTGAAAGATTTTTATATGTGCATTGTTTATGATGTATGCAGACTAGAAATCTGTACTATAAAACGGTAGCCATTATTTCGTTCTAGAATATTTTTTAATCACTGCAATTAATTGTTTTTTTTAATGGGGGTAGGCGTTAATAATTAGGCGTAAATTGGTGAGAGGAAGATTTTCGCATTTCGCATTTCTGTTGCAACAAATCAAACTAAAAAATTAAAATTTACGAGTATACCCATAAAATTTTCACTATTGTACAATATAGACTAAGAACATTAAAACATTAATGCCAATGAAAGACTCTATCATACTTTATTGTAATAAAATCATGACATCACCCAATAAGTTTACCCAACCAATTTTGGGCGGCTTTTTTCTGGAATCCCTCTGATGTAACTTAAATTAACCGCAGGGAACAGTCGGCCTAAGGCGGCTGTGGTGGCCACCGGCCAGTGGAGCGTGTTTCTCAACGGGAGAGTGGAATAACCAACACAATTCGCCGCTTTGCCGAAAACAACTTCAAAAGACAGATTGTCTCAATTAAATTTAGGGTAAGAATTATTTGTTCGCGTCCTCGTAGTCTGGTTGTGGTTTTGTTGAAGCCTGTCTGTTGAAACAAAAACTAAGTTGATAAAGGAATAAAAGTTTTGACGCTGTTCTGTTTTGTTGTAAATCCGAAAACTGAAAAACACAAATATTTTTTCTTTGTCTAGCTTATGGGAAATCAAGCGGAAATAGAAATTTCAAATATTTTTTCTCTTATATTAAATAGTAAGATTAGCCAGCCTCAATACGTAGCGGTTACGATCAGTGTGTTTTACAAAATATTCCTTGAATGAAATTCCTTGAAACATTTAATAGTACAAAGCAGCAAACTGGATATACCAGACTAGATGTCATTAGACCAAGTCGATAATTAAAAGGAACTTTATTATCTGCACCTGATATCTTAAGCATAAATTTGGAATGTTGAGAAAGTTTTGCATAATCCAATCCGAGTCGTAAAGCTACATAGTGCAAGGTTGATCCAATATCGCAGTAGCCATCCGCGCTACAAAGAGCTGATCTATTATTTAGAACAAGCATTACGCTAGAATCGCTTGAGGGGCGGTGTAATTCAGCGGAGCAACATTATCTTTGCTGTCATGCTCTATCTACGACTAGATTAGACGTGTCTAATTAGCGCAAACTATCTAAGTACGTTTGTATTTATTTGTTATGAAGGAAAGTTATTTAGTTAAGTAAATAAAGCATTGGAAATAAGTTACATTTTTTGTTTCGTCTCTCTATGAACGTCTCTCTAAGTTCATAAACTTAAAATCCATTTTTTGGAATCAGGTGCGGTGAGCTTCACCATCTTGAAAATAATGTGCAATTCGTTTTTTGTCTAGCCTACGGTAGTATAAGGTTGTTAAATACATAATTGATCTTCTTTTGGCCTGGATTTACCGTACTAATTAGTCGTCTTGTTAATACTGATGATGATGAGTGACCACTACATTCAGTTGGTGTTCAAATTATAGGCATCCGTTAAATGTTACTAACTCAACCAGGCGTGTTATATTTGTACAAAAAATAACTTGAGACTCCCGTCTTTATTTGAAATATATATTTGTGATGATTTAACACAATAAAAGAAAATGTTATTTTTATTTTATTTCATCGTTTTTGAGACTAAAAAAATTGAACTGAAATAGCTAAACGAGTCTAGCTTTTTTTCATAAAACCGTTTTACCCGTCAATAAGTTAATTGAGAACTTTCAACCGTGAAGAAAAGTTGGAAGTAACGGGCCTTTAACAAGTTTGCTCTTTCTTTGATATTTATTACAACCACCTCGCGCTTACGACTTCGACCTTTTTTATTTTTTACGAAGTTACCTTATAAAATTGGAAATAAAATATGTAAGTTGCTTATCTTTTCTAAATGTTGCTAGCAATGTGTTTCCAGAGATTGTCAGATTAGATGATTGAGTCTACATAAATCAGAATAGATATTTGAATAAAAATAAAACACACACAGTTGCGTTCTAACAGAATTTCGGGTTCTAATAAGATAAAATACACATTGGGATTAGTGACCGACTGGCGGTTATCCCAATTATATTAGTGTCGTCTAGCAACACAAACAATACAATATTAACCACATATTCTACTGTTAAATGAATCGTGCCTGACCCATGACACATGAGCCTAAACACGCGAACGGCGTAGCCCCGAACTTTCCGTGCGCGATGTAGTGCGCTGAACAAGACGCCGCTTAATTCTGGTGGTTCGGTTTCGGTTCGATTAGTGTGTCACACCAACAAAATACTATGGCCAATACTTTAGCCGCTGTCAGCACAAAGAGATATCGTTTAAGTCAGATAAACAATTGTGTCAAGTATGTACATAACTATTCTCAGTACAAAACAATCTATAAAGCGTAAGACAAACGTTAGCATTTAAAATGTTGGTTTAGGTTATTGAGGTTGCTGACATGAGAATTTTGCTGAGAACTTAATTTATATTACGAATTTGTCTTTAGAAATCCGTCCAGAATCAACGAGAATATCGAAGAAAGTATAAAAGAAAATACACACACAGAATATACCGTAGAATATATTTTAAAACCAGTACATATCTTAGAAAGCAACGCTATCTATTTATCATAAATATGTAAATACAAAAAAAAAATCTTGCTGCTGAGAAAAGAGAGTTTTTCTATTTTTTAATAGTATAGAAGTGGAAAAGGGTAATGCGGTCTGCATTACCCTTTCCCGTTCCCATCTTTGGTTAAGTGGTCAGTATCACCCATGAACACCGGTAATAAACCTCAAATACATCCCCTACCTTACCTTCCCCTACGAAAGAAAAAATACAAATTACAAATAAACAACTGCTGCAGAAATTGTCAAATCTTTGCTGGTATACAGCGATATACAAGAATACATACAGTATTTAAATAAAACAGAAATAGTAAACCCAACGTATGTTTTCAATGGAACTTTTATGCTAATATTCTAATTATTATAAATATTCTTAAACATGTCGCACGAAGAGGTAATTCCAAATTAAAGGTTACATTAGTGTTTTAAACCAGCAATATTCTGTAATAGCAATGCTTAAGATTCTGACATTTGAAAATGGGACGTCAATGAGCCTCAAATCCCAGCCACCTGTAATTTTTCAAAGTTATGTCCAAGAAAAAAAATGTCACTCTTTTCTGGCGTGTAAAACCTTAAAGCCTCATGGGTATGAGGCTATAAGAGATTAAAAAACAACTAAGTGTGTGAAGTTTCTTATTTGCACTGTCAGTTCAGTTTCAACAGTCCACTGCAGAGGCCTAATCTCTGCAGTGGACTGTTGCTTAAGCCCTGCTATTTTATAGTATAAAGGAAGGAATGTACAGCCACGCCTCTCCAAATCGAAACTCAAGAATTGTTTCACGGAGGATTACGAGTGTGGCGGCGTACCAACCCGGTTTAACTACGTGACTCACAAATTCTAATACCTCTTTTGGACTGAAGACCCTTTCTCCACAGTGGGAGACTGGGATATATAAATCAACAGTAAGAGAAACAATATCCCAGAAGTAGATCTACGAAACCTGCTTATAGAAACAGTTCCTAAGCTATAAACTTAGCAATAGTTGTTGAACTTTCCGGTAACTTAAGTCCGTAAAGCTATTAACATAAAACGCTATTACAAGATCGTTTGTGATGCGAACCAAGCATAGTTATTACTAGATTTGTTACGTAATTCAATTCGAGTGCGAGCATGCACTTTATCTTTCCTTAAGCAAACTGCGGCGCTTAAAAATGAAAGTTGTGTTAAAGGTCCAAGCTGAAACAAATAGATCAAAATTAAAATATATTCATTCAAAGTCGATTTTTACGTATCCCTTTTGAACGTCAATAAGCTACCATCTTTGCCAAACACACATATTTTAAATAATCTATATACGACTATATAAAAGGCAAAACTGATTAACTGACTGATATATCAACGCACAGCCGAAACTACTGTACCTAGAACCTTGAAATTTGGTACAGGGATTCCTTTCCAAAAAAGGATTTTTCGAAATTCTACCCCTAAAGGGATGAAAAACGGAGATGAAGTTTGTATGGGATAACGTGATTCCTTGGTCCAATCTGCTTCAAATTTTGCATAAATATTCATTAACGTAAATGATGGATACATTTTACGCTTTTTTATTGAAAACCATCGTCTCAAGTTGTTAAAAAGGGTAGAAAGTTATAATTTATATGGCAGAACAATGTTTACCGGGTCCACTAGTATAATTATAATATTCAACTTATGTACTCGTATATCTAGAGTCTGGAACGGAAGATGCAACTTTATTTCAGACTATACATTATTGTCATATAAATAAACAGTTTCATAATCTTTACTGCATGAGGTACTTTTATGAGGTACTAAAACTTTTTTCTGGGAGACTTATTCGTTATTATTCATTACCACGAAGAATAATCGCAAATGATGCTTTTATCTCTTTTACTGTCAAACAGCATTGTATTATAGAAGACAGAAATGTGGTATAAATGTCTCCTATTTTATGCATATTTACTTCATAGCACATTACAAAGTAATTACGACATAATATGACTGGTAAATATCTCGAATACTAAGTAATAGTAAAGCTTTCTGGGAAAAATGAGTATGTTTTGCTAAATTTATTTTCCTTACTACTTTCGTAATGTACACCCGTTCTAATGAACTCATCTGTTTTCGGAAAACATAAAATGGACGCGAAATAAAATCCTGACATTGTATAGGCCCGTAAAATGGGTTGGATTTTTATAACATATTGTGTGGACATAAATCCGACCACCTGGTTATGAGTTACGGCCTTGTCCAACAATGTTCCGAATTAAATCACTCCTGCGGCAATAGAAAGCGCGATGTCGTCCATTCTGAAGACGGACAAGAAATAATGGTGGTGATGTTGTTACAGGCCTGAGAAATATGAACACTAAAAGAACTTCACAAATATATCTGGAGATTTAAGGTTGTCAGAGCGTGTAATCTACGTTTTTTGTCTACTTTCGACAAATACATCCATTTAGTAATTACATTCATGCTGATTATTATTCAGACCGGTTTTTTTTGTATAAAGATAGCAAATGAGCACGCAGTCCACCTGATGGTAAGTGGTCACTGCCGCCCATGGTTATCAGTAATCATCCCCAAGTACAATTAAATCATACCTCAATTTGATCACTAAGCTCTAAGTTTGATCATAGATGCGTTGCTCCCTCTGGGGACTAAGATGTTCGCCTCGTATATAAGTGTAGCTGGCAACCACGCCTCTCCAAAACGAAACAAAATAATTGCTTCACGGAGGAGCGGTGGAACCTCCCCTGTTAACTAAACGAGTCCTACCACTTGATAAAATGGTTCTACCACCTAGATGGTAGATGATTAATTAATATTGGATTGCGGATAAAATATAGATTTTTTTGGCTTTTTTTTTCTCTATTACAAAATGCATCTGTTGAATCTTAATTCCAAACCATTTTGGTGGATATCGCGTCACACCTTGACAAAACTCATACATTAGATATTTCAACCGAACAAGGTCTTAATTATTTTGAAGGTATAATTAATTTGTCCTCTTCAAACTTTTGCAGAAGAACAATTGTTCGAGTTGTCTTTTTAAGACAGATGGATTAGCTAGTCGGGTAAACCGCAGGGTCCTTTGGTTTCTGGGTCTCTGCGACAATTGGGTCAAAACGTCGATTACGCAGACCCTTCAACTATAACATTATCATCCACTTCGATTTAATTACACTATTTGTCATTTCGAAGTTGCCTAAGCGCCCTAAGTGATCAAGTGATTTGTGTAATCCAATAATTAATTTTGATCCACCACGGCGGTGATGGCGCCACGATCGCCAAGAGAACATTAGCTCCGTACTTAATAAAGTTTTAAAAAATATTTAATTACGCATCTGTAAAGATTCTCAGAAAAATACACACATAATACAGTGAAAAGTTAGTGATATTGTTCGCAAACATTAATATCTACGAACTCTACGGTTTATAAACATTTGTGCTTTAAATCTATATCAGCAGCCAGTGCAGCTTCATAAACAATAGACACGGTAAAATATATAGTTATCGCGACAAAATTATACTATTTTATAAATAAGTGGTGTTTAAAGAGTTAAAATCTAAATAACAATTAGTTTTAAGTGTTTAATTAAAGATTTAATTACATATTTCAAACAAAAGTTATAAAGTGTAAAACTGACGGTGAACGGAAAACAAATAGACGTATAACAAAACAATATCCTCGTTCAAACAACTGTTGTAACGGCTGCTTCGTGTACTACGCACCTAAATACTCAGCGTAATATTCGCACCTTCGCTTATTGATTACCGTGGTGTAACGGTTGTGAAGTAACGTACGGACGCGACAGTCGGAGGATCGAAACCCGCCTCAAGAGAAATTTTTATACATTTTTCGTTTAGTAAATTTAAATAAGCAAATAAATTTTATCAATAATGGAGAACATTACTATTAGGAAAAAAATTATACGATCCAACTCCGAATCTCATCTCTCAAATTCTTCCAAGAATTGTGACATTCTAGATTCAACTCTATTAACAACCTCATTAAGTCTCAATAGCTTACCATCCAATGATGATAACTCATATATATTGGAACTAAAAGATGAACTACATAGCACAAAACAAAAACTTAGTATTGCGGATAGCGAGATAGAAAATCTTTGTCACGAAAATAACCAATTAAAACACATCATTGAAGATCAAAAGAAACAAATAGACATTTTAAAAAAACTTTCGCAAGAGATTACAATTAATTCGACGAATAGTACACCGCTCAACAAACGGCTAACAAATGTAAAAATGAGATTAGCTAGACCCTCTCCCTTTCATTTTCGTAAGATATCAACGAGCCTAAGCAATTCGCCAATAACATCTAAATTTGTACAAAAAACACAACAAATCGCAAACGACGAAATTAAAAATAATCTTTCGAAATATGGATTAGATTTGGCGACAGTGCAATCAGATTCTTTAAGAAAAGAAGAAAATTTACCTGAAGTAAATAAAACCATACATAATGTTTCTGAAGTCATCAACACGCCAACAACATCTAAAGTTTTATCTAGAACCTGTAAAAACCACTCAAATGAAAACGACATTATACCTAAAAGAAAGAACCGTGTAATAATCATAGCAGATAGTCAGGGAAGGGGACTGAGAAACAAATTGCAGAATCTATTAGGTGATTCATATATCGTCACGAGCTTTCTCAAGCCAAATGCTTCGTTCGGTGAGATCACCAAATCTATGAGATCCGATATAATGGAACTAACGGAAGATGATAGTGTAGTGCTTATAGGAGGTTGCAATGACAGAAACCCAGACAAGATTAACACAGAACTTAATTTATTTTTATCTTCTGCAACTCATACAAATGTTATAATAAGTGAAATTCCAGCTAACAAATTCCTTAATGTGAAAAAGCTAAATTATCAATTCAACTTTACCTGTAAAAAGTATAACAATACGATCTATATGAATTTAAATTATGCTAGAAGTATTCCAAAACTGAATTTTTTTTCGACTAATTTAGCGAGGTCACTTTTGAAAGAAATATTATTCATTTATTATAAGCAAAATATTAAAAAATATAATTTATCACATCCTGATATTCAGTCGCTAAACACTCGCAAAATTTACAGAGATATTGGTACCCAAACTGCTCTAGGAATACATAATGATTGCAATTGTATTTATAATGTAAATAATAATGATAATAATAATGACGTTTTAAATTGTAATATTAATATTTCTAACACTGTTGATAATTCTGTAAACGGTAATAATTTTTTTCGTGACTAATTTTATTTATATTATGCATCAAAATATTAATGGACTTATTACTAAATCGGAACAGCTAATAATAGGTCTTGATGAGCTAAGAGAAAATGGTAAAACTATTGACATAATTTGTTTAACGGAACATAATATGATAGTGGGTGATGAATATTCTTTAAATCTTCCGAATTATAAACTAGCCTCCTCCTACATGCGCGATAATAGGCATGGGGGGTGTTGCGTTTTTGTTAAAAAATCACTAAGGTTCAAACAATTACAGGAAATTAATAAATTATCATCTCCAGGCATTGTTGAATTCTCAGCAATTGAATTGGTGGAACATGAAGTTAAAGTTGTTTGCGTGTATAGAATTCCCAAACAAAGCTCTTATGTGTATGACGTTTTCTTATCTCGAATGAATGAAATTATTCTGAAATTAATATCTAGCAAAAAAAAGATTGTTATATGCGGTGACTTCAATATTAATATTTTGAAAAAAGATAAATATACCAGAGAGCTTGTATCCTTAACACTGAGTCATCACCTAAAAATTGAATTTAATACTCCAACGCGTTCCATGAGTAATACTTGCATAGATAATATTATTCACAACATTAAAGCTAGTAAAGGTGAAATCTTCGACTTAGGACTTTCAGATCATACCGCTCAAATACTTAAATGTCCAGTAAAAAAGCACTGCAGTTTAAAATATTGGTATTGCTATAGGCGTGATTATAATCAGGCAAACAGAATTTTATTTTACAACTATTTAAGTCAATTACATTTTAATGAAATTTACACTATAGAAGATCCTAACAAGGCATTTAACGAATTCCAAGCATGGTTTAAACTTCTTTATGACCTATGTTTCCCTATTAAACGAATAAAAATAGTACCAGAAGTAAGACCCAAATGGCTAACACGAGGCATAAAGATATGCAGTAAACGTACACGCGATTTGCTTTGGAAATATAGGCTATGTCCTATTGAAGAGAACAAATTGGAGTACAAAGCATATTTTAAACGCTACAAACGAATAATAAAGTACACGCAAAAATCACAAAATAATCATTATATAGAAAAATCTTTAAATAAGACAAAAGCAACCTGGCAAATTATTAATAATAAAAGACAAACATTTCCTACGGAAGGCGTGCTAAAATTAAATATTAACGGAGTAGAAATTTGTGACCCCCTTAAAATTGCGACTTATTTTAATAATTATTTTATTGACTCAATAAATACCAATGGAAATGACATTCGTATTAAAAACTTGACATTTAATCCTAATACTATCTTTATGACTCCAGTGACGCCTAATGACATTCATTTATTAATTATTTCCCTAAAAAATACAAGTAGTTCTGGTTCCGACGGTATTATAACTAAGATTGTTAAAGATGTATCTCCTATTATAGCCCCAGTTGTATGTCATATCATAAATATATGTTTAGTAAATGGCGTTTTTCCAGAAGAATTAAAAAAGACAATTATAAAGCCTTTATACAAAAAAGATGATCGTTTTAATGTTAAAAATTACAGACCTGTTGCTCTTTTAACAATTTTCTCAAAGATATTTGAAAAAGTTATTTATAAGTCCCTATACAACTTTCTAGAATGTAATGACATTCTAATTAAAGAACAATATGGATTTAGAAAGAACAAAAGCATCAACATCGCAATTCATAATTTTTTATCGAAAGTTATGGTCAGTATGGACAAAAGGCAACCGGCTGTAGGTCTTTTTATGGATATAACTAAAGCATTTGATCACGTAGATCACAAGATATTAATGCAAAAAATGTATGCCTCGGGAATAAGGGGCAATGCGTATAATTTAATTAAATCATATTTGACAGGCAGAACTCAAACTACGCAGATTACGAGAATATGTAAATTAACAAAAACAGAGAAAATCTATGAATCAAATCCTAGACAAATACGTTATGGAGTTCCACAAGGAAGCGTCCTTGGGCCCTTATTATTCCTTATATATATTAATGACATTCCTGATAAAATAAAAAATAATTTGACTTTATTTGCAGATGACAGTACTATTCTTTTTACGGACAAGAGTATGAACATTGAACGTAATATTAATTCCTCATTGACATCGATAATAGAATGGCTTAAATATAATAATTTAATAATTAATTTGACAAAAACCAAAATTATAAATTTTAAACAAAGGAGTAGCAATTTATTTAAACTAAACATCCATTATTTAGGGACAACAGTAGAAGAAACTGATACAATAAAATTTCTTGGTCTGTATATAGATAAAAATATGAAATGGAAAGAGCACATAGATTATGTTTGCAAAAAATTAAGCAAATTCGGATATGCCTTACGTAATCTTCGTAAAATTGTTTGTCTGCAAGCAGTTCTAACCGCGTATCATGCTTACGTTGTCTCAACATTGAGGTACGGCGTTATATTTTGGGGAAATTCGAGCAATAAA
>DWNR01000325.1:0-21232 GCA_018250455.1 Polygonus leo | reverse complement strand
CTTGACACCTCCTTCAGACAGCACACGATCAATTTGATCATGAAATGTCAGTCGGGGTCTCCCTCGGTATCTACATCTGTCCACATTCGCATTGTATATCTGTTTTGGTAACCTTTTATCCGTCATTCATCGATGTTACAACATTCCATTTATCATTTGTGATGGATCCAATACTTCAAAGTTACGACAGATGAAAAAATCAACTCCGCACACTTAGGTATTTCAGTTAACGATCAGGATAAAGCCATCCACATGATTTAATCTCCCGTTTTTTCACCCACATTCATTCACCGACAACATTAAAACAAGATCAGGCTTCACGAATGCGCTAATACGTGCGTATCGATTGACGGGTATCGCCTGTAGAGTGGCCATACCATAATATTGGAGATTTGAGGATACTATAAGTATTTTACTGTTTTAGTCTTCAGAACAAAAAAAAGATGAATAAACGCCAGGATGAACGAAAATGCTGTCAATAGTACACTATACACTAACCTAACCTATACCGACCTTCTCATAAAGCTTCCGGTGTTATAAGTATTAATCTCTACTTATAATAATATAAAATTATTAATAAGAATTTGTTAGCAGATTTTACGGTTTCATACTAGGCATAGTAGGTGTTTATGAACCTATTTACTTAATTTACAGGAAGCGAATTTTTTCCCAGCGTTTTTATTAAGAATTTGAAATAAATAATTTTCTAATTATTTCGTTACAAAAGGTGTTAAGAAAATACATTATGTTAATTTATGTTTTTAGTTAACATAATTGAAGGTTTAAGTTAAATTTTATAAACCTCGGCAGACGGTCCCCCTGATAATAAGTAGTCATCCTACCTACGATCATTGGCATTGAAAAATGGCGGACTTGAATGAGAGTTCTAACACCTTTATTAAACTTTTATTAATTATCCACATCTTCTTTACAACATGGTCATCCACACCAAACGAAGGCCATCGACTAAACAGCTCGGAGTAACTAACCAAATCGCTATCGATTACCCGCTGTCGTCTCCACCGTCCGCACGCCATCCTGATCACCGATCAATGTACACGGTGTATGTTAAAACGATCGGCACGTACCCCGGTTTTGTCTCAGGTCACAAGCTTGCTCGCGACGTGATGTTATTGAGGAATTAATTAATGGCGTGACGAACTGGGCTTTGGCGGAAGTCTATCTTGCACGAGTTCGAAAATTATTTTTTTGACTAAACCTGGTATTAAGGCAGGCAGACCAGCCATTGGATGGGAAGTGGTCTTCGTCATCTATGAACATTTGCAACCTTTTATGGAGAACCAAGGAAAGTATCCTCATCCTCATGGGAACCTATACCTCTCGCACGCTCATTTCACAATTTGAATGTACAGTGTGCATGTAGGATCACGCAAAGGACGTCAAGGACTTTTTGAGGATGGAATTTTTTCCTTTTTGAAGTGGCGTGGTGAAAGTGAAAAATCATTTCTGAAACGAATGATCTGAAACATTCTATAAACACAAAGTTCGGTAGAGTCCCGTGATTTTCACGATAGTCTAAAATTTAAGGCTAGAAACAGTTTCAATGAATCAAATTGTCGTGTAAATTATCAAATATCAAAGTTATAGTACATTTAGGTATACTAATAACAATACTTACTATTCTATTCTGCTTCTTAAATGTTGTCCGTTTGTTTATTTTTACTATATGTAAAGATAATGCTATTTTTTATTATTATTATTTTTTGCTCTATACCCCTGACGTGGGTCTTTAGGCATACGAAATTGCGATTATTTTTACCTAGAACGAGAAACAGCTTCAACGAACCAAATCGGCGATTTAGTTGGTCGGTAGATCGATTTCATTCGATCCGGCTTTGCTGCTCACTCGTTTGTCAAATTGCCACCAATGTTTTGTGGAGCAAAAAAAATTATTGGCATCGAAAGTATGTATATGATCTTAACGTAGGTAAATCATGTAAATAATGTTTTGTGATGTAATTATATTATGTGTGTTATTTTAGTATCATATACCTATTTAGTTCAGTAGAGATTAGTTTAACTGATGTACAGATCTTTCCTTTTCTTTTTTTTATTTCTATTAATATTATTAGAATAAATCGATAAGAAAATATTGTGCTCATAAATATCGATTAAGTTGATAATCGGGGAACTGTTCAGGCAACATAAAAATTAGACAAATTAAGAACCTTTGAATCGGATATCGTATATCTAGCATATATCTACCTGTATATAATACATAACTATAAAATAAAGATAAATATTACAAACAATATACAAATTAATTACGCTATACAAACGAGTGATCCTCAATTGTTTCAAATAAAACTCGCGTTATACTGAACACTCAATATTGTTTCAAATAAAAACCGCGTTGGACCTATTGAAGAGTTCTATTTTTAAATTGACAATATTCAATAAGGTGCCATCAGACGAAAGACATTAGGCTGCGACCACATTCTCACGGGCGCCGCGAGCGGTTCACACGGCCGATATTCGGTAAGTGAGCACGTAACTCCTGGTTTTACGCCCCGTTGGCTGACCACCTAAGATTGTTTTTATCGCAAACATTTTGTGCATTATCTGTATCACACCTAATTTTTACTTTTTTTTCGGCTATAATGCTGGGAACTCAATCGCCAGTACCTAATATTCAAAGTTATTTATTATTTGTTTGTGTGAACGATTTGTTTGATATCGAGTGTTTTTAGACTCGGTTAATATAGGACCAGTTTGATACTTTTTTAACATATAAATGTATCACTATTAGATAGAAAATTAAAAAAACGGGTATACATTGACTCAGTTTACTATAAAGATCTCTTAAATTAAATAATTTGTAACTTAATTAGTATCTGTCTTATTTAAATATGACCGAAAACGTTACAAAAGCGTTGCTGTCAACATCAAACTAATTTGTTTTCGCAATATTTAATCGCTTTATAAAATTAATCGGTTGATTAACATATGGATATATGACAAACTATTGGGGCTCTGCCAAGAATGCTACAATATCTCATTAGAAGCAATTAGTATGGCATTAATTAGCCGCCATTGTGAGATGATGCGTTGGTGTTGCCATTTGTGAGCCTTGATTTGTTGTTGTCGTTTAAATTATGATTATCTGTGGTTAGTAATTGAGTTAATTTAAGCCTTTGTTTAACTATCAGCGAATCAAAGGTTTTTACTAGGTGTGTGTACATATTCATGTGAAATGCTCATTGTAAATATCGTTTCTTTTGGTTTGTTACATAGTGTATAACTAAATGTACATAAATCTATTATCTACGTAGTATTGAACCAATTATCATAGGTATTTTGTTCACTTCAACTTTGGTCACTAAAATATTGACAAAAAAGACATTAGCGGTACTGCCGTCATATCAAAGTTGGCGCCAAAATGCCAACGTAAACAAGAATTGGAATTTGGAACGCATAAATTAAAGGCGCCTTCTAATGGAGTCGAACCGAACGCGTTCAAATCTCGTTCCAAATTCGTAAAATTTTAGGGAAGAAAAAGTGCAGGGCAACAAAAAGCGCGCTTTCGTACAAAAATGTACAAAAACGTTGAACGCGTGGAGTACTGCGGCAGTTAGTGCAGTGCCCGTGACAGACTAACGACCGATGCTTATCGTTGTACTGGAACGTTTAGTAATGTCGACGTAGTAACTAATGAATAGAGCCCATCTGCATTCTCACATATGAAAAGAAAAATTATGTTATTTTCTAATTAGGTTTATTTACAAGTTGTTTTTCAATATTGTGAAAAAATGCTTTTATATACGTGGAATAAAGTGATTCGACATTTACATACATATCATGATATTTGCCATCATAATCAACTTAAAATTGCAAAATATTTACATTCCCAAAAATTTAGGAAATTCGCCGGCACAAAGCAATGAACCACTTTTTAAGGCATAAACGAAAAACGAACTTCAAACGTTACTAGGAAAAAGCAATAGATTCGTTATTTTAAAACATATTCTTATTTGTAAAAAAAATTGAAAACGAAACCAACGAAGAGGTATGAAATTATATATCGACATTAATTTTAAATCATAAACTTCCATAATTTACGGATTAATGGAAAAACACAACTCAGGTACATTTGATATTTAGAAGTCTTATACTTATGCAATATTTTATATTTGAAAATATTAGGAAAGTGATCAATAAATTCAAAAACAAAACCGACAAATTGCTAATGAAACCCAAACGGTGATCCAAAGCGCTCTGACGAGGCGTGTCGAGTGCGCGGGATACCTTTGAAGTTTCAGTCGACTGATAATTTTTTTAATACCTCTCCAGACCAAAGTAGTCAAAACAAACCGTTTGTATCCCTTTTAAGATCCCACTTGAGTTTACTGCGCATTTTATGCTTTATTTATTGTGGTACATCTAAGAGTATTCTCTGATTAACGAGGATATTTCTCAATTCAGTCATAAAACAGTTATTGCTAAATGGTTGCAATTATAGTTAATGATTAAGGCAGTAAATATAAAATTTATCTTGCTAATATTCAACATCAATTCATCGTTACTTATGAGTGTTTAAAATAAAGGTTTATCTACCAAAAGATCAAGTGTTTTGATGCAATTTAATTTAACTTTACGAGTATAAGAATAGTTCTTATTAGTGCTTTTCATAATGTCTTAATAACTTTCTTAACTATAAATAAAGTGTTAATATAAATCGTTAATTTTATCATTTTCATCCATATCTATTAGTATTGCATTTGTACCTATTAGCAGTTTATTGTTCTAGAGATAAAATGTCGGATGGGAATTGTTTTTTTTAATCTTAAGCACTAAGTACATGATATATACAAATATCAAATCATCACAATAAAATAATATACGACAAGCTCTATAAAACCTTATTATGATAAGAAACATAATGACGTGACGGTAAATCAAAATCAAACCAAATAAGTCAATGTGCCCAAAATAAGGACGAGCGAGATCTATTCCTATAAATGACGCTATTAAAAGGTCATCTCTCATGCCTCCTATAAATATCCATCGTATTCTCAGCCCCTCGCCCATATGTCTTTATTCCGTCTAATAACAATTTGGGTGATTATGTGACAAAAGGAAGTGTTTTCGTCGTACGCATTTCTCTCGCTTCCCTCCCCTGGGGATCCAAGCCCACATTATTGCTCGCCCGTGATTTATAAGCTAAACGGTAGTTGCACATTTATTTGTTGTATCTTTGGTTCATGGCTTGCAATAAGTTTGTATGGAGAGGTGAAGTTATAATATTGATAAGTTTATCTTATTTAGGTGATTTATATTTGAATATTCTTGAATCTTTAATTGCCCAAAATACGTAACCAAACTAAATCATATTTTGCTCTGTAGAAGAAGACTCGCAAAAAAGTATACTTAAGGCAATGTGCATATTTTAGATGTTTATAAGAATATTGTATTCATATTTTAACATAGGGAACAGGTACTATAAGAATATATGGAAAGCAGAATACTGGTAGTATAAGTTCTTAATACTCATTTATTTTATTTTACTCTCATGTATTAACTGATGATGTTGCCATCAAATCATAGTTGTACAATCTCTTGCGGCACCACAAATATCTTCCTATTAACCAATAAAATTCTATAGCAACTAACGACGTCCTAATACATTTACGATGCTTAAACGTATTGAAACGTTTAAAATAATAACAAATGTATCATCGGTTAATAACAATAATAGAGAAACACGTTTGAATGTTGTGTGGTCGACACAAATCACTGCCATATGTTGTCACAGCCCAAAACAAAACGCCCCTCTGACAGATATATTAGCGACATTGCTTTCACACCAAAACCACGAAATTCGACGTGTCAAAAACCAATAATCAAGCGGTTTTCATCCTTACTCCACCTCAATAAGACTTACATATCATTAAAGGAACTGATAAGCTGTGGTGGGCGTCTCAGCAAGGTCACTCGGGTTACAGATGTCAAACCTTGCAATACCCAATTTTGAATAGCATTCCACTAATTTTTCATCAAGTTGTTGGATTTTGGACATGTTTATATCTGTCCTTTTTATTTCAAGCGATTTTTTCTTGACGCACTCTTAATCACACTCGAAATTGACAAAAATAGTGCAGTTTTTGTTTGTCATAGACATATTACAGTGACAGAAAATTAGTTAGCAATCGGGGTGGCATTTGCAGTAACTGTGTAGTCCGTTTTGTGTGGCCAAGTTACAAAAAATATTCGTATTAAACGGAATAGTACGTACACATCGATATGATATTGAAGCTAATTAAAAGACGATGACTTGGCTTAATCAAGAAATAGATAAGGCGGAATCTACTACTGTTTGAAGCTGCTAAATTCGTAAAGAAGCCGGCTCACGAGGTTTCTAATTTTTTTACCGATTGACGACAAACAGGTGTAATTATAGATACGAAGATATGTTGTATCTAAATATCTATTAATAAACAACGAACACAAATAGAAATAAAAGTAATATATGCTCTAGCTAACTAACTAGATTTAATGGAAATTGTAAAGCTTGGACTATTAAGACGACCGTATTAATATTATATTGAGAAGGCTTTAGTAGTTAAATGTAAATCCGTACTAAAAACTTAGGTCAATTAGATTTTCTTACATCATCATTTGAATTATAATATTTACAAATGTCTTGTAAATAGCATACATTTGTACCTGAAACACTGTTATAAAATGATTTACAATTATGCATTACAATAATAAAGACAGATTCAGAGTAGACGCAGATGTTATTCTTAGCCTACAAAGTAGCACAAATTAAGATTTAAAACACGATAGCACTGAGGACTGAAAAGTAGGACAGATGACAGGTAGAGTAGTAATTACGCCACTAATCGGTCATTATTTCCCATTAAAGGGAAGCGAGCCATTTTTTAAGCTGAGGCAATATTTCATTGACACCGGGGGATTTTAAGCGTATAAGCCGTTAGCTAATTCGGTCTCCCGCTTATTTGTGCTAGGGATGGCACTTCAATGAACGTTTGGAACAATCCATAACCGAATGATCCGTTTAATCGATTTTGAGATATTAAAATATTAAAAATTAATTAATTGAAATAATTTATATTGGTTGTTTATCCCGGACTTATATGTAACTTGTCATAAAAAATCAATGATGATTAAATCGCAGTTTTATTTTTAACGTATTATTCAACATTTCCATTACTAATTATACCCAATACTATGATAATACTAAACGAATAAATTAAAAAAAAATTGATTGAAGTAATTTATTTTCACAAAAATATAAACATAGACGAGAGAAAACATCTAGTCAAATAATAATGATGATGATGAGACAAGAGAATGACAATACGAATCATTCGGTCTATTCGGTTGTTCGGTGTCCATCTCTATCGACTAATTGAGACGTATGTGCCATTACCGCACTATGATATGCCCCGCCGACACGAGAGACAATGATCGATCGCCACGCATAAGTTAATTGTGCGAACGTGTGATTAGTGCGTATTTATAGATGTTTGTGGGTCAGTTTTTAATGTCTATTGGAGGATAATAATATCTTAATTATCTGTTGTTGTTAATCGTACAGAAAAACGATGTGAATTTATTATTTATTGATCAGATTTCAAAACATTGCTAAATATGAAAATAAAGCCTTTTATCCTTAAGTCAAAAATTTATGTATTTTTGAACAAACATGAAATAGACCGTTTTTACAACGAAGAACAATACAATATTTTTTAATTGTTTTTGGCTAATTTGAAATATGTTATAATTAAATGGATATTCTATGAGTATATCTGTGCCACTGTTAACCTTAAAATAAGGTGAGACAAGTTTGCTTTGAACGAGTTCCATTTTCATACAAAACTGCAATACTTAAGACGTTTTTAAAAATACTAAGTATCAAATTAATAAGTACCTTTACTTACCAATTCAACATATAACTCATTGTAAGTACAGGCACATCTTTGTACGAATATTTTACTCACATTTATTATACTCGACGAAATTCTACTAAATCCAAGTAAGTACAAGTGTTTGAGACATTTGTAGAAGCGAAGGAAAACAAATAGCTGCAATTTTCCGTGAGAAAAGCTGCGATTTGGGGAAGCCGCGATTGTGGTGACAATCTAAACGTCAACACAGATTTAGATTTATTCCCTCGGTTGGATTTATTGCCTGTTCTTTCGTTTATGTAACGACAGACAATTCGTTCTTTGATGTTAAGCGATCACGTACTAATGTGTAAATGTAATCGCCGTAAATCCGTTACTGTCTCGCTACTGGTAATACATGAAAGAATCCAAATAAAGCTATAAGTTCTACCACCGTGGCGAAGTGCTGATTGTAGATTTTTAAACAGGCTTATACAGGCATCTAAAGATATTTTCTTAAAACTTCTTTCCAAGTTAATACACTTGATAATTACTGAAAGTTTAGATTTCCTTTTTACAAGGCACAACAATTTTTAAAAAATGGTCTTGACATATATTTGTTACATTATTTTTTCTTAAAATATCTTAAAGTATAATGTACCTACAAATAATGATTATATTTATATGCTCTATTCGAGAGATGCCCTAATCAATTTAAAAGACATGCACGATTTTAGAAAGATCAATATCTCCACAGAAGATACATTAGCTACTGCAATTCCAATTCAAGCATTAGCTAGCCTAGATACAATCTTCTAAACCTACGTTCGATATAATCTGTGCTGTGGGTCGTCTGGTCATTTGTCAAGCCCGCCTGTTAGTAATTCCGGTATAAATAGGCCAGTCGAATGAATGCGAATCGATTTGTGTTTCATAACATCGGTAACTAAATTGAAATTTGACCAGACATTTTAAAATTACGGTTGTTTTAACTCTCACTACTTAACTGCTTCAAGCTGCTACTCGTATCTAGCATTAGTAAGTTAAATTTTTCAGTGAACTTAAAATGCAATAGCATAGTTGAAATTTATTTGAACATATAACATTTTAAGTCCAAACTTAAAAAAATTTAAGGTTATAAACATAAGGTTCATCTTTTGTTTCTTATACATTTTTCAATTAATAAACTGTTAGTGTTTCTAATAAATGTAACAAAATACTTAAATGTTTACGAAATGAGTTACTATAAAAACGTGATCGCTAACTTACACAAGCAATTAAGTGTCTAACCTATTCATCGGCCAAGTGAAAAAGCACTCATCAAACCTAACCTTTCGTTGAACTTTTCGCTTCAATAACATTTAAGTCACGTAGAGCTGTCGCTAATGCTCCGGGATCCCTTTAGCAAACAAATGGCCCCGATCCCGGGATCGCAGTCATCCTAATCCGGGATTAGGGCGACGATTTAAAAGGATAGCGACGGACTCGAGAGTCCCGCCTCACGCATTCAATTTGTTACAATTACTCGCCTACCGTTTCAAACAAACCAAAATTGAATCTAAACTCCGGGATAAATGATTTCTTCCCCTCCGTTTCTTATTATGTTTGACTTAATGAGTTCCACTTGCGTATGTGGGAAAATAAAACACATTATAATGTATCATTTGCGTTTAAGTTCCCTTAACGCAACGTCTATCTGATATTATGGAATACCAAAGTATCATGTTCATACATTAAGGGTACCGTTTAGGGTCGGGGTTGCCACCGTTACCCAAATAACAATGAGAACAGCAAATCTTGTTTTGATTTTCGTAAGAAATATAATAAGAATTACTTACTATTTTAATCTCGCTAAAGTATTTTATGTTTTTCATGAACAATTTACAATTGTTATCTAACAATATACTTAAATTAATATAAACCATGTAAGTAATTGTATTGTATGTTGTATGTATTGTGGGTTGTGTAATTCATGGAGGATTTTATATTAATTTAATTTAATCTGATATGGTGGCCAGTAGGTACAAATGTTATATTGTTAAGATTAATTAATTGTAATAGAATGATTTACCTACGTCTTATCTTCAAAAATTACATTGATACGGTAAAACACTTAAAATTTAATCTTAGAATGTGGATAATTATTAAAAAATCAAATAACGTAAAATCACATTTATATGCGGAACCCATTGTCTTAGTGCGTCGGCAACAATAATTACCGTTGTTGATATTTTTATGATTTGCTTTGTATTCCTACCCGTCATTAGAGGCTTGCTTCATTTACATGCTTGAATTTTCAAGTCATTACGATAGATAAAGCTGGGTGTTGAATCTTAAGTTTCCACCTGAGGAAACACTTCACTATCTGTGTAATAATCCAGCTTTACGCATGTTGAGTAGCCCTTTGTGTACTTGCCCAAGAGCACCGGCAGAACGAATCAATCCTTGTCAGTCCATTTATTAGTTTAGAAGTAATCAACAGTAAACTCACTCGCTTATTTGAACATATCATGCGACGGATTAAACGGACGAAATTCGGTTGAAAATTTTCGTTAGCAAGCGTTAAGGGCGATCGAGGAGGGTGGGATGGGGAGAGGATTGTCACAAGCGGGGCGTTTTCCATTTCACGCTCCGTTCACCTCTGATGACACCGCATTCCGGAAAGCAAATGGCTCGACAAATGAAGTGAGGGCGCAGTGGCAGACACGCCCCGACACGTCATAACTGTCACTTCGAGTATAGGGCGACTTCGCTCCCGTTTCGGTGGAAGCCTTTGTCCTGATAAATTGATTCGATTTAACACCGCTGTCCTTTTGACTTCTCAGTAATTGCGCCCTTGTTCAACTCGCAAGTCAACGTATTTATATCCGATGCCGCCACGTTCAACATTTATTTGAACTTGCCAGTTATTAATAAACAATGTAAGATTAATTGTTCTACACCAGAAATTAACATTACATTGTTACGAATGTCTTTTTGTTTGCTAACACTGTCATTAAGACAGTTGCTGGTTCTCTTAATAACTGTTTGTAGTCACTTACATGGCGATAAAACTAAGAAATTACCTATGTATGTAATTGTGCGTTATTATCAACTGAAATGTAAGCTTTTACTAGTCGTATTACAATTTATGAGTACAATGTACAAGCACTAATTATAAATACAGATATGATATACTAGCAATTCTAGTAAGATGCATTGCAAATTATGCTATCTGATAAAGATTTTCGAAATTTTTACTTTTTTTAAATGTAAGTTTTAATGGTCTTAATCGAATCAAGATATATATCTTAACACGGTACATTTAGGTATTAGATAATTTTCCTTAATCATTGTAGCGGTATTTTCAAATTTAAGTTTAAAGTCCAAACGTATATGCTTGGGAGTTCTTTATAAAATCATCGGAATACTTGACCATAATCACGACAATACTATCTACAACAAAAACATCTGATACAACGACGTTTACGTATATTTATGTCCATTATTTATCGCATTGAGCGTCGCGTATCGGAAGGTCTTTTCTTTGTCTCCAGTTTCCACGATTGTTACGGCTTGCTCGTGACAACTGTCCGACACCTTGCGATGTGTCCATTATAAAAACCCACTTATTGTCCACCTGAGCTGGGTATTAAGAACTACGCGTGCTTCTGTTAAGTTGTTCTAGGAACTCGTTTATATGATTGGCTGTAACTACGTATTGATACCATGATAATAGGTTTCTGATGACGTAGAGATATCTTCGTTCGCGTTTAGTGGTCATTAAGGAAATAATCTTAGTGTTTAATAAAGGTTTTGTTTTTTAGTTTGTGCTACTTTGTCTCGTTTTAAATTATACGGTTGTATTACCTAATTGATGTTTACGTGGCAGAACTGACAACTTTGTTTCATAGTTAATGTGTAGACAACTATTAATTAATTACCCATTAGGTTCGATCTTGGAATCTACGAACATTTTTTTAAATAATCGTAAATATGATCCGTAATTACTTGTAAAGATTTTTTTATCTACCAAAAAAGGAATATATGAACCTATATTAGCTATACTTAATCCAAATATCTAGTTCCTAGGTTAGAAATAATGAATTCGAAGCGCTATTGAAATATCTCTGCTTGTCACACATTTCTTGATATCGATTAAGGTGCCGATCTAATCGATTTAAATCCCGGCAGGGTGCAAGCGGGACAATTTCCCGTGACGCACATCACTAGCAGGTGGATGGTATGACAATTTTAAATGGTACGCGACCATAATAATATCATGCCGTCGTTTTGTGAAATTAGTGATGCTACGTTTTATTGCGTTCCGATCTGATATTATTGGTTTCGTGTTGGAACCTCGGATTGTAGTAATTCGATATGACGTATTTCTGTAGGAAGGTAGCCGAAGTTTAGAATTATTAAGGTTTGGTCTGTTTGATAATTCTTCATTGCCTGTCTGTATATGCACTTATACTAAGCTAGATACACCAATGATACACATTAATGCATATTTTACAAGTTAATTTTTGGGAAAAATTAAAAATAATGTTTCTTCAAGTAAAATACCAAATAAAAGGACTCTTTAAAATGAATACTTCATTTGAAAATCAGTCCGTGAAGGCGAGCTAATTAAGAAGTTAAGAATATCACGAGTGCTTAGTACAGATAATATTTGCGCAATAATATGCTACTGTTATTTTAATAGCCGTTCAACATCAAAGCCGGAGGATGCCCGCAAAAATCTTGTGAGAAATAAAACCTCTGGTCTCAGTTTGAACTCATTAAATCACATTACCAAATGACCATGAAATGGTACGATGAAAAAGTTATATATCTAACACCATGCGAAGATTTTTTTGTAGAAAATGGTTTATTACGATGTTATCGCAGTTTGTAAAACACGGTCTGCTGCGTTCAATGTAGTAGGTACAAGTTTCTGCATAAAATATTCACTAAGTAAGTGTATTTAGTATGAGCGCGTCAAAATTATTACTATTGCTAATTTGCGAAAAAATTTGTTTCGTTTAATGGTAAGCGTGATCTGCGGAATTAAAAGGTGTCTAAATTAAACCACACGGAGATAATGGTTTGGATGAAAAAAATAAATGAACAGTTTAGTAGGTAAAGCTTACATCTCAGATGATCATAAAAAATCTTGTGGTATTATCTGCACAAATAAAATGAACAGAATTTGGAACTAAAAAAACTTATGTAGGTATGTATTGGTTAGTTCTCTGGTGTACCAAATATCTATAGGCGACGGTAACACATGCCTTATACGTAGATAAAGTAACGAATGCTAATTAAGTAGGCAAGGAGCATGGCTATGAAAATGTGCCAGAGATCCGGCGATGGAGTTAAATCTGGTCGTTTAGATCGGCCGCGATTGTGGATGCTATTTCGAGGCAGCGATTGGGAAGCCGATTTGCTGATTTATTGTTGCATTTTCAGCCAGCTTGATTGGCTATTGGAAACGATTGAGACCTATTTTCAGCTGTCAATAGCTCGTGACAAATTATTCGCTTGCATTGCATAAGTGGGGTTTAAATGGTGCTGCAAATTCATGTTGTATTGGTGACGGACAGAATTTATGCTATATTGTGTAGATAGAGATACCTATTTGTAAATATAAAGGTAATCTTTATTTGAAAAAACATAGACACCAAACTTTTACTTAAAACTTACCACCAACGTTTAATTAAAACCCTACCTACAAAGGTTTTAATTAGACTTTTCTTATAAAAAATAATAATAGACCTAACTTCTCACATCAATGTTTAATTTTTTATTTTCATATTTATCTATAAGTGACTATTCTGTATTGTAGATCTATTTGATTCAATATTCAATCAATTTTATCAAAACTGTTTTTTTTAAATTATTTTTTTATTTGGCTTAAAAGTGCTTTTGTGTTCTACGAGTACAAGGATTCTCGCTTGCATGTTGGTAGGTATGGTATATATTCCAGAGGTAATCCACAACAACATACAAAGCTAAATTTAAATAAATATCTCCAAGTAGGTACGTTCATATAATGCAATTTACGAACGAATACAAAAAATGAACTCCATAACTTCAACCAAAATTCTTTATTCGATTCATGAAAATGGCATACAGGTGCAGTTAAATGTGTCGTGACGTCATAAAAGAACCCCTCAACACGTGAGTAAAACTAACACGATCACACAAGTCACTGAACTTTGCGACTGTGAAATGGTATATCATTTATTATTTGGAAATGTAGTCTTTCATCGCTGTTTTGGAATAAAAATACGTTGAATTTAGTTTGCAAACACGTGAATCTTCCTTTTTCACGAATCTGTTGTTAAAAAGAAAGTTAAAATAGTACCTATAAAGTTAGTTTTTTATTTTTAAGTAGGTAATTTAGTTGATAAGTTACCGTCGCTGTTAGTTTAGTTGTTTGTGTGTTCACCTTTTCATCAGAAGTAAATATTTTATTAATCTCTTTCTAAACCGATAAAGGAAACATAATAAGGGCATCTACACTCTACAAAAGAATTGACATCTTTGCTTCGTTAAAGGCTAGCCTTATTCCGAGAGGAGAATCCTCTCCAGCCATAAAGCAGTTATAATTAGATGATTACCGCAAACGCCTAAAGTTCGACGCCTAAAAATTGATTCTAGAAAATATTATATGCTTGAATCGTTCTGATATTTTAAATTTTACTAGGACAATTTTTATTCAAAAGATAGATTTTTTATTCGAATAATGCTTGATTAATTAAGTTAATTTTGATTCCTGGTCAGTATTTTCGCGTATCTACTGGTACCTTACTGATCCTTGCGTGTTTAACCAATGTAGCCACTGTTCCACCACCTATTCGTAACCAACATACGTCAATGATGTAAAGATAAACAACAAACAACACATTTGTAAGAATATTTGGACACTTGTCAGATCGTATGAGGGTGTTAGAATCGAGTAAATATTTTACAATCGACCGCACAGCCTCCATTGTACTCACGACACTGTTATTCTGCCATTTTCCGAGCCACTAGGCGGAGATATTGCTCCATTGAAGTCCATTGTTGCTGAACATGGGTTTCCTATCTCCTTTGTTAAGTTTTGGTTAAGGGACAAAATCTTTGCTTCTAAAACGCCGGTCTTTTGTTGCGGGTGTAATAGTTTTATGATGTTTTGGGTGTCATGCGAATGTATACAGGATGTTTGTGTATTTGAAATATGTTTGTTTAATAGGTGATAGCAGATTAGGAACTTGCGTATTTCTGTATTTATATGTGATGACGTCCAAAAAGGAGGACATTTTTATTTGATGTCATTTTTATTGGTTAGGCCTTAGAAAATAGGCAAGAGGAAGAAATAAGTAAGAAAGAAGTGAGGTTAGAAAAATGGGGGACAAAATATGTCTAGGTACGTGAAATTTATCTTAATGTTAGGTACAACTGCTTTAAAATTTAAACCTTCTCTATAAGATAATCTTAAAATGTAGGCATATTGACACGAATAAGTAAGATCCTATTATTACTTTTAATGGTTTATATATGATTCTGTCTTACTGAACATCATCTATTTTTATTTGAGATCATCTGTTGAAAAAACTGAGGTAGCAAATTAAACTTTAAATTAAACCCCCAAGCTAGAGACCGACTGTGGCGAAAAAAGCGAAATACATTATTTCAACTAGTCCCCATCAAATTAAAGTTTACGAAAAGCGCAATCTGTTCCAAGCGTGGCAAATCGCCCTTTAGGCATGAACTATAAAACATTAGCACGAGATTAGGGGCTGCGTGTAAGCCACCTACCACCAATGTTATCTTAGCTGCCGACAATCAACACTTGCACCCTTTACATTGACGCGTATTCATTAAATCCTCAAACATTAGGACGATTGTTACGAGGCGATGAATCGCGAAATTATTTTTCGTAACGCGATAAACTGCTCACGTTACAATGTTGAATTATTCGGCGGATTATTCAGTATGCGTTAAATTGAATCTGACTATAAAAATACAGCGGCAAGTCTTTTATGTTGGGTAATTGAATTTCATACTCTATTGTCAAGGAATTAATTTCTTAGACTTTGTTTTTTGTAACTGGATTCTTCGATGACTTTTAAGGTGATAATACTACCTATATCTTTAGTAATCAATAGTTCAAACATAGTCGTAGAACAAACGACATAAAAAACATAGTTTACTTGTGTTGAAACCCACAGTACGTACCTATTTAGGTACCCAAAAACTATTTTTTTTTTTATGTCATTTATGTTTCACTTGCGCTGAAAATAGGTTTTAGAATCTTTTTGATTATTCTTTACGATTAGAATTTATTAGGTATACTTACATAAGTAGGTAAATGCTATAGGTACGTTTATGACGCAAAATTCTAACATGCTAATATGTTATGTCGATACTTCTATATCAGCTTTGTATTTGAAACAGATCACGCTAACCTCAATTACTTAAAGCAAACGTGCTTCAATTTGTCAAAGCGACAATTACGAAGTAGAATACATATGTATTGATGGTTCGTTCGTGTTCTAAATCAAACAGCCATTTTTGACAGCACCCAGTCATTGCGGTGGACAATTAGCACGATAATCAACCGTACCGCGCACAACAAATATCTGGACTTAACTCGGTTTATTTGCAAGGAAGTTTAGTCGTTAATCCGTGGTGGGAAGGTCGAAGATCGCATCAACAAATTCCATGGCTCTAACGAGTGGGATGGTGTACACTGCGTGTTTTTCTCCAATATCGCACAATCGCGACCAAATCGAGCCTTCGCACGACATGCGACAAATCACTAGAATCAAGCGAGCCTCATTAGCGACGATATTTCATTTGGAAACAACTGAAACGAGCACAAATGGCGGCACGGCGGCGGTTATGAAGTTGCCCTTATAATGTAGATTATCCACCTGCAATGAAGATTAAAAATATTGGTCTGGGAATTAATTTCTTTACTCCATTAGGTAGGTATCTACATATTTCTACTGTAATATTGAAATCAAATGCCTATTAAAATATAATAATATTAGTAATTCAAAGTTACCGATTAAAAATGAATAAATATAATATTTTACACAAGTATATTTGTTTGTTTTTGTGTGTGGCCAAAAGTTTATAGGCAGTAACGTTAATTCTGATCATGTTTAGTGTAAACAAACTTTTGTCGGGGCAATAAACGAGCCGATGGCACTAAACGGTATGGATGCACCTCCCACTGCACACAAATGGACTTTTTTGCTCCAAACCTACTCAAATATTAGGCTGGACACACACAGCACCGAAAAAAATACAGATAACGAGTCGCTACCGGTCAAAGACGCCGCCCGTGCGCGAACCGGCTATGGGCGTGGCGCGTCACGCACAAAACAAACTCAGGCGACACGCGCGCAAACGAGACAGACATACCCCACACCCACGCGCGCAAACGAGACAGCAACAGCCCGGTGCTTGCAAACGACTAATTTAAAACTGGATAATAATTGATGGTGAGCTCAAAACAAACAGATATGGCTGACAAAAAAGGACGGCTGTATACGAAATCTTCATTAGCGAGAGAGTCGGAACTCCGAGCGGGCGCCGGCCGTTCTTAATTTAAAAATTGAATGCAATCGCGGCCGTGAGTCGACGTTACGAAAAGAGGACGTTTGTTTTATCTACGCTCAAAATGAAGGTGATTAGTAAAAAAACCCATTTCCAATTTATTCACGGAGATGATTTTTCATAAACCAAAACAAAGCGGAAAGACAGAGCGAGATTAGGGAGTCGTAATGAATGAGCGACGGTTATTAGCAAATTGCGACCGTTAAAATTAAATTAGTTTGCGGTAGCTTCACTTTGCCTCTAATTAATGGCGCAATAAATCTGGTGAAATCAAGCAAGGAAATAAATAAGCTCCAGTGGACAAATATAATTAGATCACTTATTTTTCTCAAAACAAACTTTACATCTAATTTACTTGTCAGAAATACTTAAAAAAAAAATTAATTGCCTATTAATACAAACTTCACTATTAGGGTTTAACTGCTAAAATCCACACCAATTTTGTCAAAAAAAAGTTACATTCACCTTTGCAATTCATTTTTGCGTAAAAATATAATCCATATTAGTAGATTTAGCCAATTTCTTAAATCCATTCATCCATTATAATAAATAATAATTAATTAGATAATCTACCTTCTTATTTGGTTTATACCCGTAAAAAAGAAAGATTAATTTTTTAAAAAACTTCAAGAATCTGTCACTAAAGTTGACATGACTGGCAGGTTACAAAGTACTCAAAGAACCACTTTTTATAATCTGTGTAAGTTTTTTACCCAACCTCGTGGCGCCAATATTTTGACAGGCGGTAACGTCGTACACTGAACAGATCTTCCAACATGTTTCAATATTATGACATATTGCTAAGTGGGAGTTTAGATAAGAAACCTTTTGGGGTAAGTGTTCTTTTGCGTAATGGAAGGTTTTGATTTACAATCAATCTATTGGATTTCATTATTAATATTTTATATGAAATGTAGAGCTAATTTTACTCTTCATATTAAAATGGCGTATCTTAATATGATATTCTTCAATAGATGCCTATATCTCTCTAAGGTTATTAAGATTTGGTTTAAAGAACATTTATCTAAATAATTTGCGATGGAAGATCTAATAGAGTTTGTATCTGAAAACACGATAAAGATACGTCCTCAAAGTAAGTATCTTAAAGGTTTTTTTTTGCAAATGTAGCGACGGCGTTTACTCATTAGTTGGTGAGAAGGGATCTAAATTTTTCTTAAGTTATAGAAATTCTGTTTTTAAAACAATATTTCGGATACATTTCTGTAACTAAGGTAATGTCTATTTAATAAAACGTAATGAAAGTACAAATATGCGTCAAAAGTGCGACAGGGCCTTAAATTGTATTCTCTGTAAAATCACAATAAAAGTAATTTTAAAATTAATTAAATCAAAATCAGACGTTTAAAAGAAAATCAAGTACAGATTGGGACATTACAATTTCACCTTGTATGTATAGTAACATAATACATAATGAAATATGTAGTTTTTTTTAAATATCGATTGTCTCTGATATTTATGACAAACACAAACAGAAATACTTAGAACAAAAGACAGGAAGTTATAAGTTAGTAAAGATACAAATTGGACAAGTTAATTGTTCTGCTAGTTCGCCAATGTTTACTTTAAACAATAGAACGGGAATCCATGGACAAAGTAAACAAATTTGGTTACTTGTCTTTGTCTATGGGTTGCTTGGACCACACATATTGTGCAATGTGTAGGTTAGACATCAAGATGTGAATATGGGGACCTTTTTATATTAACATGCAGAATAGGTAGGTACAGATATACAATCTACTATTATTTGGGAAGAATACTTGTCTAGAGTAAAGAACTATATCCATTATTAGACAATAATAGGATCTTTTTACTTACTTTAATGTGATTGATAGAGAACGCTATTAAAAATATAGAGAAGTGTATCTGCTTGAATTTTTATACCAAGTTTTTATACCAAATAAATATAGACTTTTTAAACAATGTATTTTTATTTGAAATAAATAACAAATTTGATTAATACATTCTCTATTTGTCGATCCACAAAAAATCGACGTTTCGACAAAAAAAATACCAACTATATTCAATACATTTAAAACTAGAAACAGACCTGACCTTTTGACAAACCGAAATTATGCCGCTCATTTTGTTGTACCATCTGTGACCGAATAACAACATACCTGCATACCCTTATACGAGAAACTCTTAACTTATAATGAGGCAACAATTAATTAAAACCCTTCAAATGATCCCAATCTTGCACATATTCTTGAGGCATGCGGCTAGTGTTACGTACGAAGGGTAAAGTTAGGTTAATGGTTCGCGAATTGAGATGTTCTCGTTACCACAAATTGGTAACTTGATCTTGCGTGTGTGTATCATTATGTTATGCGAAATATTGAAAATGGAAAATAAATTTGAAAGCAGTTTGAGTTATTGTAATCGTTATAGTGTGTGAGTGTATCAAAAGTGTTATACGTTTTATTTGTGTCTTACACGTGTCTTACTTATGTGCCTAAATAAAAATATTGTGTAACTCAGAAGATACGTAGATTCCTATTATTTTTGCTTTACAAATGTTTTTGAGTCGGGTTTTTTATTTTTTGTTTTAACTTTTATATTATAAGTATTTGTCGTTAGCTGCGTTCCTTCTATTGGACATGGATATATTATATTATAATGAAATGTTTAATGCGTAGGTATCTGTTCTATAATATAACAAGACATCTATAATTTCTGAACCTTAATTTTTTATTTCAATTAGCATGCACTCACATACATCTTCACGCCAAAACCCTAACGGGGTAGGCAGAGACTATCGAGTGACAAATGTCTTTTTTTTCAATTAACATTAAAACTAGGTATAATTTATACGAATGTATTACGGCGTAATAAAAACACTTATAATTATTTCGTTCACATTGACAAGTTCAAACCCATTTCAAGATCACCCAATTCCTATAAAATCAAGAATGTTGAACTTGATTAGATTTAAATTTAATTAGCATGAATATCATCTTCATATTAATCCCGATTTTATAGCTCACAGATTAAAAACCAATGCTTGGAATGAGTTGTTGATTATGGTTCTGCATGTACACATTAATTAGTAAAATTCCATAGATAATGACTCTATAAAATAGAATATTGCGATGTAATGGGATAGGTATAACGGGATAATTTGTGGTTTTTGTAATTGTAAAAGTAAGTAATATTCGTGAATAACATTTTTAACACCAGTAAGCACCTCCACATAGTGCGAGAACTTTAACTAAATACAAAGAGTTTTGTATATAAATGTAGAGTTTTTCAATATCAAGTTATGGATTTCAAGCGCTAGTTTCAAAATAAATACTACTAAATTTGAAACGTTACTACTACTAACTACAAGCTCTGTATGGGATGATTACTGGTGAAAAAATTACAGGGACATAGTAAGCCATATTGGTAGCTAATACCTAATACCTAATACTAGGTACTTAATACACACTAGGTATTAAGTACTTACCTACTACGAATTACTTCACATACCCAATACGAAACACTGTTTGACACCAAAATTAATATTTTCCGTAGACCTATAGGCAGGTCTCTTAACATGCTTGTACAGTTGCGGTTTTTCGTTTTCACCACTACAAAAGTATCTATACAAAAAAACTTTTTAACTAAAAATAGAACCGACTTCAAGATGAACTAAAAAGTGAAAAATATTTAATAATTTTGATATCGGTGCCAAGTATGCCAAGGAATTACATGAAGTATAGGAGGAGATGGCACCGACATCAAAATTATTAATTATTTTTCACTTTTTAGTTCATCTTGAAGTC
>DWNR01000324.1:0-21254 GCA_018250455.1 Polygonus leo | reverse complement strand
CATGAGCCACGGAGACTGCATACCATCATATAGCCCGTCTGCCTTATCGCTAGGTTTAGATAAAAAAAAAAAAAACAAATGTTTAAGCAAGTTTTTTAGTAACGATTCTAAAGGATTTTAGTGTCGAAATATTTGCATATGTCTTTATAATAAATGATGATTACCGACCAGGTTTTAGAATGGAGATATTATTTCGTGTTTTTGCAACAAATTATTTTCAATACTAATATTATCTGTTTGAATATTTAGGAGTTTTGTCTGTTATTCAGAAATGAGGTGTAACGTGACTTCAAATAAATAATAATTCTATTAAAAAGTAATGAATATGTAGTGTAAAAATAAATATTTTATTTATGTATGCCTGCAAACAAAATTAAATTCAATAATTCAATATAAATAATCCAGAAAGATTGATAATTCACTTATGAATGTTTACATTAACTTACCGCAACAAGTCCGCCAGAGCATTACAACAAGACATCCTTACACGCCATTGATTTGACGTTAAATTCGCTACCAAGTCATTCAGTATCTCCTTATGGTATTTGTGAACCTAAGAAAGAGACGTAACCTTATTATATTTAGCCTTTCATTTGTAGGTATTTTGAAGCCTTGTACAAATGAAGTAAGTATTTCGACCAATATATTCAATGTGACGCTGTATTTGATTCATGAATTGGCATTCCTCATTAGGTCAGCCAGGTGGTGGTCCCTGTAGTTTCGGAACCGTAAAAGAATAGTGCTACGGTAACCCCTGTCCGTCGTAAGAGGCGACTAAAAGGGGGCTTCCGGGGTTGCGGGCGGCTAGAGTGGGAGCTCGAACCGTCCATCCAGCGACCCCGGGAAGGACGGCGGTGTGTGTGGCCGCACACCGTCGTAAATCGCCGGAAGGCGTCGGCAGCGCCCATCGCTGTCTGGGACGAGCCCGGATGCGGGCAATGCGCAAGAGAGCTCTGATTGTGTTCATTGGAGAACCCAGAGTCCTCCCAAGCGCTGAGGATGGCCACCGGGGGGGTTTTAGTGCGGTAAGAATCCCACATAACCATAAAAGGTCAGCCAGGTGGTAGAACTCATTTAGTTCGACCGAGGAAGTACCAACGCCAAATCGAGACAAACTTCTTAGTCCTTAGGGGTAGCATCGCGTCTGTGATCAAATTCAGGTATGATTCAATCTTGGAGATTATTATTGATGTCCATTGGCGGCAGTCACCACTTACCATTAGGTGGACTGCATGCTCGTTTGCTACCTTCATTCGATAAAAAAAGACGCCTAGGCTTTAGCTAAACTAATTAACGTACATTCGGAGCTATTTTTTGTATACAGTGATGTTCACGAGTTCGTCTACATATTGTAATTTTACAGATTAAAAAGTATAGTACAGCTTCAAAAAAAGGATGTCAGAAATGAGACAATTATGAAAACTAAATTATTATAGTATTGAAAACCTGTATATACTCGTACTTACAGTAGCTTGTGTGTTAGGCACAATAGCATGCCATATGCTAGCCATAGAGTTCTGTATGCGCGGAGTGGGGTCGAACCGGTAGCGGTACAACCTTGGCACGATCTTCGGTAAATGTTCCGACAGTTGCGCCCCCGCTTGTAATGCTATCGAGTGGAAACCGAACGCCGCTCCTGATAACATAATTATTATGATAATTATATCATGGACTCTATGATATTGTATATAATAGGTTTGCTACTAATGCTAAAAAAAAGCTAAAAAAGCGCCTCTGAATTGGATTAAAATATATTATACAGTCAGTTTGACATAAAAGACAATAGAGAGAAATAGTGTAATTTCGCCACTGACAGTTCTGCGCACAATTCAGCCGTAATTTAATACAAATACAACATATCTATACTATAAATCGAGTAATTGTTTTAAATATATTTATTCTAAACACACGATAAAAAGCTAAAAAATATCTGACCATTGCCGAATAAATATCAGTTCAAAAGCCAGCTTCTTATAGCATATTCCGTAAAACAATAAATATAATATTTTCACACATACCCTTTTTAGAATTCCACATGGAGTTATGATGAGCTAAATGCATGAATTTGTATAACAGATCCGGTTGATTTAAATCTGAGGCCAAAGAGCATAGTTCCTTGTATGTGGAGAGATTGCCTCTGAAATAACAATATGATATTAATCTTATATGCTATTTACACCACTAGTAATTGATCACAGAACGTCCGTAGAAACAAACGTAGATTTGCCAATGCGATTAGCTTCACGCTTTAATATTTGGCAGGTTTACGGTTATGTAATCAAAGATAATTTGCGGCATTATGATATTGTAAGTGTAATAGGTACATAACCATCCTTCCATACATATACTCAGTACAACTTAGTTTCGATGTTACACATCTGCCAGACGTCCCACGACGGCTGTTTTGTGTGATGTTTATGTTTATGTGAGATTTTTGTGTTTTTAACTTACAACCACTTACGAAAACCAAATCTCATCTGACACAAGTTTAAAATACGCCGTCAATATAAGCCGTCAAAACCAATAACGAAGAAGTGTAAAATAAATATTTTAAAATTTGGTGTCAGTGCAAAGTGTGCCGTTAAAACTCACCCAGTAGGCGCTTTTCCAAGCTGACCCTCTTCGAATATCTTCGTGTCGTCAGTGACCTGCGCCACGGAGCGCCGCCCGCTGGTCAGCTGTTCGATTATCTGCGACACTAGCGCTTGCTTCTGGCTCTCGTCCGAATTCTGGTACACCAAGCTGAGACCCTTGCTTGCTACGTCTTGGACTATTTCTAAAAATAGAAAATAGAAAAACATTGGATTTACTTAACGTTTTTTCAAGGCAACTCTAGGCTTTTAGATAAGAACTGTATTATGAGATGTTGAACATCTTGGACTATTTCTAAAAATAGAAAATATAAAAACATTTGGTTTCCATTCAAATTTAATTAACAGTTTTTCAAGGCAACTCTAGACTATTCGATAAGAACTGCGAAATAGGAATATTAAAAAATGTTGAATATATCTATTAATAATAATAATAATTTTAAAATATCCCAAACGTGAGTGAGAGCGAGATAAAGCTATAGACAAGAAGAAAGAAAATGAACTTGTGCAGGGTTTAACTTAAATCCCAAAAACATTTACTACAAAAATCACGTGTTAATACTACTTACCCTTAATTATATCTCAACATTACATTATCATTATTAAATTTAAGTATGAGTAAATATGGATAAAAGAATACTTTCCAATTACTTCATTCCTTCAGATATATATCCATAAAACATACAACTTCATACATACCACTGTTCTCTGACAAATAGTCCATGAACACATCTTGTAACGCTGGCAGTTTATTCTTAATGGGTTCTCTTTCAGGACAATTTTTCAAGAGAGCTAATAACCAAATACTTGTTGCCTGTAAAAACAAATTAATTTTAATAATTGTTGTATAACCGTTTTATCTAAAGCTGACACAGTATAGCATTTAAAAAAGTCTGATACATCGAAGCAATGATTACATACCAGCCATCTTATTTGAAGACATTAATGCCCGGTTTGAATAAGCTGTCTATCTCTTACTAGAAGTTAACATAGCGACCATTGGTATGTATCTGACAATTTTGACACATAGATCAATGTTATAAATAAGGTTGGCTTGTCTATCTTCGTATCCCATAAAAAACAATACTTGTAAAAATACCAAGTCGCGCAACGCAGTTCTTCTGCCGTAAAAAGTTGTAAGATCCATGTAATGCCAAGTGGGTTATTAATTTATTCAGTCCCTACTTAAGGGACCTTCTGTCTTAGGTTGTTACGTAATCAGCTAACATAACAAAATCCTATAGTAACCATATTAAGTAGTAACCATATTAATATGTATTAAAAATCTTTTATGTTTTAAATAAAATAATTGACTAAGCTAAAAATAATTAAAAGCTTTACTAACCTGTCTGGAATGTGGATGAGGATGT
The DNA here is from genome assembly GCA_018250455.1 of Polygonus leo. NCBI lineage: Eukaryota > Metazoa > Arthropoda > Insecta > Lepidoptera > Hesperiidae > Polygonus > Polygonus leo. Next base: position 17,293 of record DWNR01000324.1, on the reverse strand, counting down.
TTACCAATCTTAAACAGTTCACTCAGAAGCCCTTCAAGCAACTCATCATTCTCTTTCAGTGCCTCGAGATTCTTGATTTTAGCTTCACCCTATACCCATAACATGTAAGTAAGTAATATTTTTATTTATTCACAATGAGTAATAACCGTATCTATAGAAATATAATAAATGTTAAAGAAATTAAAAATGTACTAACCTCTTTAGGTAACTCTGTCCAGAGATCTCTATTTTCATTAGAGTTGACACCTTCAACACATAATACTAATGACTCTCCAATTTGAAGATGAATTTCAAATTCTTTACTCTAAAAATAAAATGGCTTGGTTAGTACAACATAAATAGCTTCATCGCATGATTAAATAATATAACGAATATAATAATTTATTTACGAAACAGTGTGTTCATACAACTAGGCACATTTTACGCAATCCACCACTTTTTATGGTACACTAGCTTTTACCCGCGACTTAGCTCGCGTTTTTTTTTTTAATTATTATATGTCCTTAATGCGTTAGTAAGAACATGTGTACTAAGTTTCGTGATAATCGGTTGAATAGTTTTGGCGTGAAAGCGTAACAAACAAATTTACATTCACATTTATAATATTAGTATGGATAAATAAATTGATTCATCATAGGTACTTACATCCTTAGCCATCTGTAAGAATCCTTTAACAATCTGTTTCGCGAAGGACAGTCTTTCCCCGCAGCACATCAACCCGAGCGTGTACAGCGCCCTCTCCTTGACTTTAGACGGCAACTTCGCATTACCCACTATTTTGAACAATCTATCCGCTACAGTAAACTTTGTGACTACGTCGTTATCGTCACTTGTGTCCATCTTGTTAACGTTAAATGGATTGTCGCTTTGCATAAGTGTGTGTTGGTTTGTCGAAGGTTCGGGTAGAGGTAATGCTGTGTTTCGGACCAGTAATGAGATCGCCGCGCAGCTAATACCCACTAGCAACGTTTGGGAATTTGCCAGACCGTTTGCTAGGATGTGCAAAAAATGATATTTTAGTTAATAAATCAAGACAATCATTTGTAAACTACATATCTACTAAATAGGTAAAACCAGCCTGTGGGAGCAATATTCTGTTACGCATTGCTGGGACTTATAACAAATCTTTACATAATAAGTATTTTAAGTGGAGTGGTTAACTGGGATAACCACTCCACTTAAAATACTTATTATGAGTGAAATACTTATTATATACTCAGAAACTACTAAAGTATTTGTCACAAAAATTAGTCCGACATGAAAAAGAACAGCCAATTTTTTTAAACATTATATATTATCTGTGGGATACAATTCCTTAGAATCACTGGAACAGCGCTTCGAATAACATAATAGTAGTAGATATGTCAAGAGCATTGTAGGCGGTTTAACCAAACAAGTTAGGGTCAGTTACAATATATACCGATATAATTACCGAAGATATTGTAGTAACCAATATATAAGAACTCACCTAAACATAACGCGGCCTCCTGATACGGTTCCCAATTAACCGGATTAAAACCTTTACCCCCAAACTTGTCTCTCTTCGACAACGCGATGCACCGTTCACACAGATGCGAGAACGCAGCCACATACCCACACTGGGCTTCCAAACTCTTATTATTCTTCGCCTGTACCACGAATTCCTTAATCGTCTTGTCGATTTCGTTTTTAGAACTCGTATGAACGGTTATGATTGAGAATATAACTGCTGAGGTCTCTCTAATGTCTTCCTTGGTACTGGTCGTAAAGAGATTCTGTAGGAACGGCAGGAGATTCGTGTACTTGGACGCCATCTTGTCGGGCACGCAACCGACGATATCCAGGAAGCAAGTTAACGGCATTATATCTGCAAATTAAATACTTACAAAATATATTTTTTATTATATAGAAGTTTTCTCTTCTAAAATATTTGCTGGGAAGAAGTAGTCGTAGAAGACTTTTGTAAGAAGAGGTTAATCAAGATTTAACATAAATGCTACTATATTTTTATAGTATCAACATATCGTGTTGTTTGTTTTATCACAATCAATTTATATCGGTTTATCACAAACACATATCCACGATCTATCTATATCATATTTTACATATGTATTCCACCTTGTCCTGCAATAAATGTATTTGAATTTGAATCTGTAAGTCTCCTACTACTGAGTACAGAATGAGCAGAACTTATGTCAAGGATTTCCTTTGTTTTTTTTTTAACCTCATGTAGATTTTTAAATAAGTAAAAATAAGCAAACAGTTGCTTAATTATTGATGAAAAATATAAAAATAAATGATTTACCTGGACTAGCTGCCAGCAATGAGGTGATCATGGTCAAATATCTCCCAAGGACTTCGGTCTCAAGTAAGTTATCATAAAAGTATTTGGCCAGTAGAGGCGATGTAGCGTTCGGATGATTCGAACAATCCTTCAATCCTGCATCTCTGTTCAAGCACATTCGTTGGTAACGCAGGATCTAATATAATAAATACACACAATATATAATTATGGTACTGAGTAGCAAACAAGTACGCAGTATACAATCCATAAATCCCGTAAGTGGTCACAGCTTTCCGTGGACATATATAAATAACTCTGGTGACAATTATACCTACATAAGGTCACGTGTGGTGGTAGATCCTCGATAAAATTCATAATTATGTTTGTTAATTTATCATCATTGTGTCATCGTGTTGACTAAGATGAGTCATACTTTCAATTTTGCTTTTAGTCAAGCTAGAGTTGACAAGCTTTAGTCAAGCAACAAAGTCAAAATACTGCACGTGGAATACACAGCATGCTTTTGCTTTTTATAAAACTGATTACACTATACATATATATATAACTATAACATTATGGTAATGTCAATAATATACTTTCTTAAAAAATAAAGTACAAATTTGACAGCATTTTTTACGTTTTTCAACAGATTAGAGCACTCAGGAGACATTTTTTACGTTTTGCAAACAGATTAGAGCGAGCGAAAGAATAATGTATTGTAATGACAATGATTTATACAATCACTTACTTCTTGATAAGTCAATGGATGAAACTGAAGCACTTGATTAGCTACCACGAACCTATGCTTAGCATTCGAGCCTTTTTTTCTCTTCTCTATTTGTTCCCAAATATAGTTCACAACATCCTCAAACTTGGGTACTTTGAACTCGGGCTCTTGTGTTTTGTCCTTGTCTTTCTTTGAAGCTTCTTCGTCAATGTTGACTACTGCTGTCTCTTTCCTTGAAACGTTGTTTACAACGTTCTCTATTTCGGTAGGTCGTGAAGTGCCATAAAGACATTTTAGTGCCTCAGTTGATATGTCGTCTTGACTAAAAATAAGACCATCAATAAATGATTCTGAATTGTTCGCAAATCAACACTAATATTTTAAAGGAAGTTGTTTCTTCTTTATAAAGGTAAAAAGCGAGTAGCATATGCTTTATTTTATTTCCTAAAAAATTAGGGATCTTTACGAAAGTTTCAATAATAGTCAAGGTTGCAAAAAATTGCCTATCAAAGTTTCCCAATTTAAAAATAATTTCGTTGTCGATTACTTGAAAACAAAAATCAATGGTTCTTTGATAGTCTATACATTTAATAAACCTAGGTTTAAAACGAAAGTATCAACACTTACCTATCTCCACTGGCCAGTAATAACAGATATCTGGATGGAATATAGTCTTGCGGGAACACCGTAGCGGCATATCTCATGGCTATATACCTGATCATTGATTCTTCACTGTGCATGTAGCTGAAATGAAATTTCTTAATCAATACTACATAGACCATTACATGAAATGTATAATTATTTAAACCCAAAAATATTTCTATTCTCTCATCTATTCAACAATCATTCAACAATTTAATAAAGTCACAGAAAATGTATCTCTTGTATATATGTACACTATTTTTCTAAAGATTAAAACCATAACTATTGAAGAAATTCCTGAAATGTATTTTATTACTAACTAGCGGACTCGGCAGACGTTGTTCTGCCAGTTATGTTAAACTAGCTTTTGCTCACGACTTCGTCCGCGTAGAAGTCGAAAATCCCTTGGGGGTAGAATTTCAAAAAATCCTTTCCTGTTGCTTACTTAGATCATGAAAGGAACCCCTGTACTAAATTTCAAGCTTCTAGATGCAGTAGTTTCGGCTGTGCGCTGATATGTCAGTCAGTTAGTCAGTTTTGCCATTTGTATATATCTATCTATACATATAATAAAGCTAAAGAGAGTCGAAAGTCTGTACATGGAATATATAAAAAAAAAGTTGGCTGGGGATACTTAGGATCGATAACAGAACACGTTCCAACAGTTTTTAGAATTTTTGTCTGTTTGTCTGTTTATCTGTTTGTCTGTTTATTTGACCGCGCATCACGTAAAAACGGCTTAAAGGATTTTGATGCCAACTTGACTAATCTGTCGAGACGGTCCTCGGCCGTGTTTTAGGCCTTAAAAATTCAACCCCTAAAACGAGGGGTAGCAGGCGGAGCCGCGGGCACAGCTAGTAGATAATAATATTTTTAACTTACTAATTTGTAAGGTTATTCGTTACATAGCACAAAATTCTATCCGATGGATCAAAAGATACTACTTTAACGATAGGCAACTCAAAAACGGGCATGTTGGTATGTTTTTTTATATCCCTTTTTTACGAAACCCTAAAATAACAAACTACTCACTGATCCAACAAAGCGAACAACGCCAGCGCCTGGGGCTCGTCAAACGGACTCGGTCTGGACTTCTTGCTCTCAGAACTTTCATCCACATCCATCTTGTCGTCTTGTGACGTGCTCGCACCATCTGTCGTGGTGTCCATTGGCTCAGGTTTGTCTAAAAATACAATAGGAAAGGAATTTAACATTTAATAAAATATTTTATAAACATATTGCTTTCAAATACTGATTTACTAGCTGACCCGCGCAACTTCGTTTGCTTCAAATAAGACAGAGTGGGTCAAATTTGTCCCGTTTTTGTAACATTTTTCGTTGATACTTCGCTCCTATTGCTCGTAGCGTGATGTTACAGTGATACAGCCTATAGCCTTCCTCAATAAATAGACTATCCAACACTAAAATATTTTTTCAATTCGAACTAGTCAGTTGCCAGGTGGCAGAATTCGTATAGTTCGATCGGGGAGGTACCACCGCCACCCTCATAATTCTCCGTGAAGCAATTTATTGTGTTTCGGTTTGGAGAGGCGTGGTTTCCGGCTGTACTTATACACGAGGCGAATATCTTAGTCTTCAGGGATAGCAACGCATCTGTGATCAAATTCAGGTATGATTCATACGTAATTGGGAACGATTACTGATGTCCCTGGGCGGCAGTGACCACTTACCATCAGGTGGACTGCATGCTCGTTTACTATCTATACAATAAAAAAAAGTCGCTCCTGAAATTAGCGCGTTCAAACAAACAAACTCTTCAGCTTTATATTATTAGTATAGGTGACCAAAAGTACACACGTCTTGCTATTTTTTATGCTATGGAAATACCAAACTTGTATGATCGATCTATCATATAACTATACCATATAACCATATAAATCTTTAAATATAAAAATCTGTGTCGCGATGTTTGTCTGAAACTACTGAATTGATTTTAATGAAATTTCGCAGTTAGCACAGATATATTATGTACCTTTGTAACTGTTATTTATCTTATTTCGATTAATGACCTCAGTTTTTTATTACAAATTGAAAATTAATGGCAGGACAACACCTGCCAGCTCAACTAGTATACATGTAATAATATACATACCCGATTGAATAATCCTAAAAGCGGCAGCCATTTCCAGTAAAGCGTCTCTGAGAGCTGTCTTCATTTCGGGCACTGCTTCGGGTATCCTCTTCACCAGTTCCTCCAGCAACGCGAACTGGTTGTTGATGCTCGACGGGCACTTCATTGCTAGTCTACCTGCAAAGGATATAGAGCGTTATGTGTATTGTTATAAAGTTTAGTATCCTATCAAAAATATTGAGAAAAATATAGTAAGTTCTTGAACAATACGTGAGAACAATATGAAAACGATATTAATAGGGGGTGTAAATGAACAAAATATGAATGAAATACTCATAATTATTCAAGATGAAAATGCCATCAAATGAATCTCAGTATTTTCTTTGCTATAAATTCTGTTGTTCTCGATTTTAAATGTTATCTAAAATGCGGTTTAAAAATGTATTCAGTTTCTACTATTCAATTTTAGGCCGCTCTGGTTTTATAGATGACTATTTTAAAAGTACTAATTTAAAAGTATAATGCAAATAAATAGACTTACTCTACAATGCAGTGAGCGTGAGTTATGATTAAAATAAAATTTATTTAACAAACCCAAACACGACAAGGCCTTAGGGTGATGCTCAACATGTTCGTCAGCTCTGATGAGCTTCAACAGGCCTTGTAGGAACACCGTGGCTACTCTCTTCAGTTGCACTTCGTCACCGCTGAAACAAAATACAATTAATCCACATCGAGATAAACTCAATTTATATTATACTGGTCCCGGGAGGATATTAACAAAAATTAGAATAGCAAAATTTTCCAATCTTTGATTACTGTATAAATGAAACAGGGGAGTGGAATTTTAAATGTGTAAAAAGTTTATATCTCAAATACCGTTTTGCCATTTTTTTCATGACAGGCTTAAGCAGGCTTATCTCCTCTTAACAGACTATCGTTGAATTTTGGAACACCCTATATATTATTATTCTTTTCTCTTTTATGCCATATCTCATTAACTATTAATAACGACAAAATCCTGCAACTCATTAAGCGGTTTTTAACCGTACCCATTGCGATGACGCAAAAACGGGTAAACAGCATATCCGATTTTTTTATGTATTCCCACAGCATATACGAGTTTTATGGTTTCCTAAAAAAAACTTTCTTGGAAATGCTATTTTTATTAGTAATCATACTACTCTATTTATTCCACATTTAAAATAGAATTATTTAATGTATTTTCTAATATGTGCACGAAAAATCATAAAAGTGTTTGTTTAACTTACTTGTTTATGACATTTAGTAGAAAGATCAGTGCCAAATTCCGTAGTCTGGAATTAGTATTTGGGTCGAAAAGTGAAGAAAATACAACCTTAAACAAAGCGTGATATTTACTCAAGTGTTAATAATATAACATACATAATACAAAACTATTATATTATTATACCTGAACACAATGCGGAAACATTATAGCTGGGCCGGTTGCTTTGTTTAAATACTGTATCAGTTTTAACCTGAGTCTCGTACATGCTGGTACCTGAAAGAAATACAAATAATAATGAGTGTACTCACAGTAACAAGCACAGTAACACAGTAACGTTCTAACGAGCTTAACATATGGAATACTAGAGATTCATCTATTGCTTCACAAATTCTATTTTCACTAAAATAACATACAAATTAAATTTAAATAGAATACTTTAAATATAAATACACACTAACAAAAATTCTGACTAATTGAAGAAATTAACCTTTATTTCCTTTAAGCGTTGCCATGACATGAAATTAAATGCTTAAATTAAACGCAACTAAACAAACTACACCACATAACTTTTGTCCGCATAACGTGAAATGCCCGTTATGCGTACGGGTAAAGTATAGTTTATATTTATTATTTTATTTAATACCTTTCTATCATCAGCTGGTACTTTTAGACCTCCCCAGGTTCCCAGATAAAGAGAGTACAGAGGCCCCACCACAGCAGGTTGAGACCAATCAACAGAACTGCAAAAAATACACAAAAATGTAAAAATAGTTGATTGTATCTTAATGAATTAACGAATACGTACATATAGGCTACGCCTAAGCTAATCAGGGTACAGGATTTTTGAAATCATATTTGATCAATATATACTTCTCTAAAGATTTTTTTATATATTGATAAAACATTGTATATTTTTTTATTTTGTGCTGTTTATGTGAAAGCTTTTCCGTCAAGATCACACCAAGTAAAAAGACAAGATTTTGGTTTGATAAAATACTACGCCACGCACAAATAAATAAATTTTGGAATTTGGTATGGTATTTCTGGAAAATTAATTTCTATGCAAAATTAAGATCAATATTTTTACCTGTTCACCCTAATCAAAGGGCTATTAGCATGGTTGGCAACACTGAAACGCGAGTCCGCCGCAGCAACGATCAAGGTCAACAGGATGTCGTTCATGTTGAAAATATCCTTACTTATAAAGTTCACTATCGACAACTTCATCTGAAATAACATATAAAATGCATACAAATCTTTAAATTTAAAGTATTAATTTAATAACCAGATTTTAAATATTATTAAATTATTCTAAGATAATAGAATATGTTAAATTTCATTCAAACCTTGGTATGCATCTGTGTATACATTTATGCAATTAATCATTATAATTTGGTTTATCGACAAGGAATAAAACTTGTGAAGAAATATACAAACATAAGAGAGACTTAAAGTAATTGAGAAATAAAAATAAATATAATAAAGCATCTAAATATAATGAATGTAGACCTCTTCCAGTTGGTTTGGATTTAACTGGTTTTTGTCCACAATCCTTTTGTATGTTTTTAAGCTCATGCCAGGTGGAACTTGAAATTCACTTTCTCCAGGATTTGGCAATGCTCTGAAACACAAAATATCATACCAAGTTTGTAGCCACAGATATCCACAAATAAAAACATGAAAAACTAGACTTGATGTAAAATATATTATAATGTTTATCTTTTTAACTCTAATCCAAAGTGCAGTTGTGAAATTAAGTTCTACCGTTCTGAAATTTGATATCATACATTCCTTGCTAACCAATTAATGACAATATTTTCCAAGTAGATTTCTTGATCAATTTAGATATCCTTATATATAAGCATACATTTGCTGCAGATTTTGTACTTCAAATTAAATAATGGAATAATATTCTTACAAAAATGAACTTATTATATTTATGAGTTTAACCTTAATAATTAAAAATTTACCTGTATGGTAGTAGCAGCACGTCAGTTGCAAATTTCAATATTAGTGAAGAGACTTTAGGCTTGTCCTTCAAATTCAGATCTTTCTCCTTAATTTCACCAAGCAGAGGCATTACCAGCAATAATATACTAAAAACAATATTTATCTGTCTTACCTAAGTTATGTTACAACCATTTTTAATGTGATCTCTTCATTTTTAACTCAAGGATCAAGGTTTATCATCAGTGGTAATAGATTGGTGGAATAGTGGAATACGGCCGGTTAATAAAACCGCTAAATTCTATCGCTTGCTAGAAGTTAAAATAGCTACCATTGGTAAGTATTTGTTTGTATGTATTGTATTATATGGTATGTATGCATTGTATTATACAATACAATACAATTCAAAATTCTTCATTGTACACCAAATAAAAACAATAAACAATATTAATATATGTCATTTTTTTCCAAATTATATCAACCATATAAACAATGTTATACATCCGTACCAGGCGTGAATATGTTGATAAGTCGAATTGCATATATATTTTTTATTCTACACTATGCATTAGAATTACTGTATTTATAGTTTGTAAGTTGGTGGGTTTGTTCTACCGCACAAAACAAACTTGTGAATATTCGAATAACTCTGTTACTAAAGAGAATAACGTAACATCTTGAGATATTAAAATTTATATTGCAAGTCGACTTATCAACGTATTCACACCTGGTATGGAAATATAAACAACAATACATAGGACAAACTTATTTATAACATTAATCTGTCTGTCAAAATTGACAGGTACACACAATGCTTGCTATTTTATCTTTTATTAGATAGGTTATTGAAACTGGGCATTATATATAAACATCTATTAGTGCAAAAAATACTAAATCAGATTACTCATAATGAAATTGTCAACTAGATTCCTTTACATATATTTCTAATTTCTAATAGCATATTGACATTAGCTTAATAAGAGGTGAGTAATTTACCTGTCTTGGTGCGCTACAGGCCTATTCTCAATGGCCTCTAACAAAGATGGTGCTAACTTCAGCTGTTGCTCTCGTGCCAGCCTTGGATACCCCATAGTAATGTAAATGATGGTGAAATTCTAAGGAAAGAAAATAAATAATAAATGCTAGTTGTGTACACTATGTTATAATCATTTATCTATCTAACTCATAAAAAGAGTTTACTGCTGGATTTAGGACTCATTTTGTTACACTAAATATGTTGTATTTCCATGTGCATGTTGATATAACACTTGTTATGAAGCTACTATATTTAATACATCTATACAACATGGGCTGAAAATTAGTCATTGCTACACTATATTAAGACCATAAGGCATATCACTATTGTAATGTACTACATTATTGAAATGTGTAGATAATTAAAATTTGACACTAGAACATTAAAATAATAATATGTGGATCATATGTAAATGTGTAATTGAAAATGGATTTACTGTCAACAACTTTATTGTTCAATAGTGACAGTGCTAACACCACACCTAATTTATGCTAACAATTTTCATGCAGCCTGTGCTATTCATATTGTTTATACAATAGATATAAGGCAAATTCTTCTTTGCAGTCCTTTGAAGAAATCACTTGAAAGATTACAACGATAAGGTGCTAGCATTGTAATTTGAAAGGCTAAGCTTAGAAATAGTCCCACCATCAGCAGTATACATACGGAGCGGGATGGGAGCAAGATTGAAAAAAAGCACAATCAGACTTTTTCTCTATACTTCTTGTTATAGTACAATACAGACATTTGCTTTTTTACTTGCTTGGTTACTTTACTCATTACAATAAATTATTATATAGAAATAAATATGTTTTATTATACTTTTTTCTGTTAACTCAATATTTTACATTATAAATTATGACTGTACAGCAAATGTCTACCAAAAAGTAAAGGAACTTTGTTCTGATCTGACATCATGCCATTTTATGCCTGGTTTTATGCCATTTTTTCTTTTCAAGAAAATTATGGTGTTCTTTATCACAGACATGTATGTATGCTCTTTTCATTTCTAGTGTCTGATAAAGCAGATATACTTTTCTAAGTTATCCCACAAAGAATAAAAAAATATATATTTTTTATTTGATTTCTTCATAACCTTAAATAAAGCTCCTAATATACCTGGAGTTAATCACAAATTACAATCTAGTTGACAATATATAAGTTTTTACAATTCAAATCTACAATCATATTCTATTATATCATCAAGTATATTCATTAAAATAACCAGCATTTAATATTCAGGTGAAGTGTAACTTACAATAATGAAACTATTGGCCTTTGCATCTGTATAGAGTTGAAGTAAAGTCTCCACAGGGAGCTGCACCTCTGCTCGGCACTTGACTCTCTTGTTCACATGAACCAGCAGCTCCATCACCTTGGTCCGTACCTGTATTTTTACACACAAATGTATAATATGCAAAAACAATACAATTGTGCCTTTTTACAAACAAATGAATAAAAAGTATATATACTATGTTGCTAAGTAAAGTTTACTACTTTTTTAAATGCATTAAATTTTAAAAAATGAAATCGTTTTCAGTCATAACTTTATAACACAACCATGTTGACAAAATATTAGCACATTGTTTTTAATGTAATTGAAACTATAGTTGCAACTATAGCTGATTTTCACTTAACGATTTGCCTTTCTTTACATGTAACTAACGCTATAACTATAATTTATGTGCGTAGTTTATGGATATCACATACAACACACCTGTTCATGGGGTGAAGACAACTTCAAAATCACAGGAGGTAAGAACCTGCCCAGGCAGTTCTCCAGCTGCTCGTCGCTGTCAGCAGTCCCGAGCCGCAGGAACACTCGGTCCAGGAGCACTACAACCAACAAATGATCACCGGTTCACGCGCAAAAGGTTAACGTAACTGAAAAATAAACTAACGAGGGCCGAAACTTACACAAATCATTGGCACAGTCATTACCACTCTCCGTCACTTCCATTTCAGACATGTTTGAGCATTTACTGAAATACTCAATAGTATAAATACAGGTGTAACTTGAAAACACTGAAAACAAAATTTTACAGATCATGCATTGACGGATGACGGACAATTTATGTGTTTGACATTTATTGATCATTCAATTTGACATTGACGTTTTTTACTTTATAAAGTAGTTCTGTATTTGATTATAGCGATACGAAGTCTTTAATCTTATGGATATCATATTATAATTGTATAATTACGTATTTTAAGCCATACAATAAGAATTATTACTAAAGATTGTGAAGCTCTGATACCAATTTTATATTGGAATATAACCCATATATAGATTCTATTCGATTTTTTGGGGTTTCATATCATAAAGATGCCATCCCTTTGGCAGCTTTATTACTAAGATTTACATGTCCGCTAGTCTATCACATGGATCATCCTTAGAACCGTATTAAGTAGACACTTGGTTTTGACAAAATGTGTAAAACAACGACGGCTACAACAAGAGTTTTTTCAGTTTATCTTACGTACTATATTAGATACACACTCGAAACTCTCACAAAATAGGTATATTTGTAATACATAGCACCAGATTGAGGGAAATCCCTCCATAAAATCGTTAGATTATTAGTCAGCACGACTAGAAAAACAAGCTGAATCGCCTGTACAATAATTTAACCTTATTTATTTCCAACTGGCAATACAGCTTAAAATTTTCAATATTCCGCCACGAGCTTGCGTCGATTCGACTTCTTTTAGACTCATTAAAAGACCCTATGAATATCTGACGCACTCGAATGTTTTTGTTTATGCCATTTTCCACCCTTCGGTATAGCCACCTCTCTCTTGCAAACTGGCAGATTAATATACATATTTAATATCAAAGAGACGTGCACCATATTCACTATTAAAATCAGACGCGCTCGAGATTTTTTATGTGACTATTTTTTTTTCAACATTTATGAACTCCTGCAGACGCTCTCCCACCAATGAAAGTATATCTTTTCTTTCTACCATATTATGATCTTCGAAATTCAATACATCCCTACGACGCTAGAGCAAATCCCTCTTAGCCTCATGGGTTGTCTTCTTATACAATTATTTCTTGTTTGATGGAAAGGAAAGGAAATTTAAAATGAAAGAAAAAATATCATAAAAACCAAATGAATAGATTGTTTATTACAAATTGAGCTAAGTAACACAATAAAAATTCACAAGAAAAATAAAATGCTGGTTACGATAAAAAACTACAATCCAGTAATATCACATTATGCAGTTATACATTTTTAAACAATTCTTTGTTAGTAATTTAATAACATATCAATACAAATATTAATTTCACTAATTTGTATAATCTATTATGGATGTTATAAATTTTCTTATAATTTTTTTCGAGAATCGTCTTCAATAAGCGTTTTGATTAATGAAACAGATAATTTATTCATATTGCCTATAATTTATTAATTTTGTAACCAATCTAGCAACACTAGTCCATACACCATTCACTGGAATTCATAAATAAGTCTCTTGATTTTAGGAATGTACAACAGCCAATACATTTACAAAACAAATACACACCAAATACAAACTTATTACTCAAACATATTTTCTACTTGTGTTATTGTACATAGCCTTATTGCTAAAAATTTATCATAACACATTGATACATTGACTCTTCAACACTTTGTTCATACAACATTCGATGAATACGGCAAAATGGCAAAGCTCAATCAATTTCTTAACAACCAATGAATAACAGTAAATACTATTATTTTCTCTCTCGCATATCAATAAGACAAGTGTCATGCTTGTTAAAACCTTCGTCAATCTGTCATACAAAAACGTTTTATTCACTATTATTTGTGGAGTTCATTAGGTGGCCACTAGGATGTGGCTCGGAGATCTCGGGTTATTCAATCCCATGAGCAAATATCATCACAAGTCCCGGTTCCACCATCATGTGTTCGTCCACATGGGTGTTGTCGCACTGCAACACGAGTACCGCTTGCTTTCCTGGCACTCTTTTACACACATACTTCTCGTACAACCTGTAAACAAAGGATATACAAAAATTTGAAAATTAAAATTATATTTTACCACTATAAGAAACTTGTCTTCTGTTGCCTTTGTTCAGTCTTCGATTTGAACGCGAGTGGAGCTCACGATTATGAACCTCGAATAGGTTCGAAACTAGGGGGGCAAATCCGAAAATATATACGTGAGTATAACTATATACTATATACTATTTTAGTTTATAAAAATAGACATCTATCTATATAAAAGACAAAACTGATTAACTGACTGACATATCAACGCACAGCCGAAACTACGATACCTAGAAACTTGAAATTTGATACAGGGGTTCCTTTCAAGATCTAAGTGAGCACTAAGAAAGGATTTTTCGAAATTCTACCCCCAAGGGTTTTTCGACTTCTGCGCGGACGAAGTCGCGAGCAAAAGCTAGTATACTTATATAATTTTATACGGAACTAGTTGACCCGCGCAACTTCGTTTGCCTCATATAAGAGAAAGTGGGTCAAATTTTACACGTTTTTGCAACATTTTTCTTTGATTCTATTAGTCGGAGCTGATGTCATATAGCCTTCCTCAATACATGGACTATTCAATACAAAAAAAAAACAATTCGAACCAATAGTTCCTAAAATTAGCGCGTTCAAGCAAACAATCAAACAAACTCTTCAGCTTTATATTATTAGCAGGTATGTATAAATAAAAGTATGGCGGGCGTTATAAAAATGTAAGGCCAATACCATACCATAATGATTGTACATTTTATATTAAACAGCAAAATGATTTAATTGATTGTCAAAACCAACAATAAAAAATAAAAATCGTATGTTAATGATCTTTTAAAGTGTGTTAACGCATTAATAAAGGACAAAACAGGTAAACATTTGGCAGGATGTTAAGTACGAATAAACACAAATAATGTAGGTAATGTTAGCAAGAAAACAGTAAAAAAGCGAAGGGCAATGTTTGTTTGTTCGTTTGTTCGCATGTTTAGCGAGACTGGGTGACATACGGACAAAGATAAAGTATGAGTGATGCGCAGATTAATAATACTTATGATTTTTTATATAATTAAAACTGGTAAACCTGGATTGCATCAATGTTTTTTGTTTTTGCATTTTGTTCAAAATCGTTTAACATATTTCTTTACTGTTGGCGTCTTAGAAATCGGCTAAAGTATTTGAAAAAAAATTAAAATAAAAAAAAACTTTTGAGTACATACGAGTATACAAACAACAACAACAATTAATAAATAATCTAATATGTAGCTACTACAAAAGACTATTTGCTATATATTTTTCTTAAGAAATAAATAAATGACGATTTACTTAAATATAGTTTATTTACGTATATGCGTGGTAAAGTTTTTTAAAGATGGATAAAAAAACAATTTACTATGTTGCAAACCAACCGAAAATAAAAAGCCGCATTCAAATCGCCCATTGGAGAGCTATGATTTCACAAACAGATATACAGACACACAGTTTAAATTTACAACACCCCCTACATCAGGCGTTAATAGTATAGATAGGGAGATACTAAAGTATATTCCTACCTCCATTTACTTGAGATTAAACTCGACTTACATTACAAATAGGTGCTCAAAATCATGAGTATGTATCAGGGATGAAGGTCCGCAATAAACATCGTCTTATAATGGATAGGGATATCACACTTTGAAATCGATTAATGGTCCAGATAAGGCCTAAATTAAGCCGTTTAGCGGGAGATAAAGTGCTTCGAACGATTATCCTTTGCATATTTTGTTACTTAAACTAAAATGGTAAACAACATGCCATATCGTATTAAAACTCTCAGAGGTGAAATAACATATTTCTACATAAACATGTGGTTTTCATAAGATATATCTATTGTTTTGCACATTTTTAGATATAAAAATGGAATGAAAATAGACAGTAATATTCATACATTAACGTCTACATACATTAACTTCAGTTAGTTTATGTGAGATTCCAGATCGTAGGACACCTATTTGAAAAAATGGCCATAGTAACTCAGGTTCATGTGGTAGAATTCTCTCAGGTGTAGTTGGAACAGGGGCATACCACCACCGACCTCGCATTCTGCAAAGCAAATTTTATTTTAGCGCCCATCATGCCTTCGCGAAAAAGGCATGGTGCAAAAACGCATGGCAAAAAAGGTGTATAATTAAAAATGATCATGCCTTACTTACCTAAAGTTAAAACTTAAATATATTTTTTTGAAATAGCATTTATTTTTTGAAATAACATTTGTCCTTCTAATTTCGAGAGAAGACTCATGCCCAAGCAATGGAATGGCTGTGATGAAGATGACGATGATGATAATCTTTTAGTTTTAATCATATTTAATTTTTATATTCTCTTTCTAAGTAATAATTTTACTTTGTTTGTACTTGTACTAAAAACAGGTGGCCAGCTTGGCCAGGTGGTAGAGGTCTTGAAGTTCAACCGTGGAGGTACTACCGCTACTCATAGTCCTCCGTGAAGCAAGTTATTGTGTTTCGGTTTTGGAGAGGCGTGGTTGGCAGCTATTAACTATATTCTATATTTACACCTGAAAATCTTAGTCCTCAGGGGTAGCAACGCATCTGAGATCAAACTTAGGTATGATCAATCGTTCTTAGGGCTGTATACTGTTGTCCATGGGCGAATGCGACCACTTACCATCATATGGACTGCATGACTGCTACCTTTATACAATTAAAAATACATATTTATACTTTGACATAAAGAAACAACTCCAGAACAACACTAAAGCTTAATATAAGTAACAGTGTGTACTTACAAGGAGGTGATAAATACCCCAAACAGTGCTCAGCTTTATCTGTCAACTTAATCTTTGTCTCGAGGGCTCGTACTGGCAATTAGCGGGCCGTTGGCAATTATTAATGCAAAACCCCTGTCTTTGTCTCATAATCTTTGAAGAACAATGGAGTTGAAGTGTCGTGCTACTGTGATTTCTTGTTGACTACCTAATGTGTTATTCTTAGTAGTGCAGCCTTATTTTTAAGATTTTATGACGATCATAAAATGTGGTGTACAAAGTTTTTTTTAATAGCGTCATCTTTTCATACTTAAAAATTAGTTGGAGAGCTCGGACAGTAGGGTCACTTTCTACGCCGAAACCCGCATTTTTGAACAAAGTTTCACGCATTTCCTACTCTGTATGACCTTACGGAAAGAGTTAAACGGCCTAAACCAACGGAGAATTTTGTCATCTGACAGATAAAGCGTACTCTGTATGGCTTTAAGCCTGTTCGAAACCTATCCGTTCGTTTGTATACAAAGTAAGGTATACAGCTAATTTACGTTATGTTTTTCGGACGGATCCGAAACTTTGTTGACGGAAGT
>DWNR01000323.1:0-21267 GCA_018250455.1 Polygonus leo | reverse complement strand
GGACCCCCCCTGAAACAAAACCTACCTAACACAAAAAGAATCATCAAAATCCGTTCAGAATTGGCAGAGTTTTTGAGTAACATATTTACAAAAAAAAAAAAAAAAACATACAAACTAATTGATAACCTCTTCTTTTTGAAGTCGGTTAAAAATGACAGGCATTGGGCATATTATATAAAGTTAACTTTAGTCTTTTTCAATTGGTAATTTTGTCAGCACTTCTAAGATAATCACTAATGCAAATTAGGATCAGGAAAAGAATTTTAATCATACTTTTCGGACATTTTTACGATTGTATTAAAAGAGAAAATTGGTTGAACAGAGTTATATTAAATCCACGAAAATTTTATGGATATTCTTTATGGTATTAATTTTTAAGCTGGTGAATGTTGTGTGACTACATGAAACAAGTAATAAATTATTTTGATTGAGAATCTGTAATGTTCGGACCATAAAAAGCACTCAGACTAGTACTAGTATGTATAGTATGTAGTACCTAGTGTGTAGTACTAGTATGACTTAAGGATCGAAGAATCACAAATCGATTGAAACTGAAAACAGTTGAGCCTTACGTTATTTGTCAATAAATTAATAAAACCATTTGACTTAATATTAATATTATTTTATACTTCCACGAAAAGATAATTGATAAATAAACAGTGTCAGGGTTACCACTTATCTTCGTAAAGGTTAATTATAATGAAATGCCGGAAAGTATTGGAAAATATGGGTAGAATACGGAGTGATAACATAAAATTTAAATGAACTAGAATTCTGTGAAAACTGTTCGTGCCACGCACGGAGTAGTGTCTAACAATATAAAATATGTGCAACTTTTGGATGGAACTATGGATCTGTCCTACTTAAAAGTTTGCCCACAATAAAACGCAAGAAATATAAAATTAAACTACAATCACGCGTTCCCGAGTGATATAACTAAAAGGGATGGACTTGAGGTATCACATGTATTCTACGTTATAAATAAGTCATAGACGTAAGTAAACACTACTAATTATGATACATATTTTAAAAATATTTATAAAATGATATGTATATTTTTTATTGATGAACTTCATAACTAGTAATGTGAATCAGGGTATCTTTAAATCTCTCAATCTATCTATAATAGCACAATGGAAAAATACATATATAAAAATATCGTATGAAAGGCAGAATTAACAAAATTAACGAAACTTAGTATAATTATTTTTCATACTCCTGAGCTGGTTATAGTAAGTATAATCTTCATCACGCTAAAATCAATATGAGCAGAGCAGTGAAGGGAAATGTTAAGAAAACGGGAGAAGTTTTGTAGGTATTTGTATACTATCCTACGTATCGCACTTTTTAATAAACAAATGAAATCGAAAACAAATTTAAAATAACAAACGGTAGTGCTATAGCTTCTTTTTTATTCAAATGTTATTGTATGTTAAGACTTCTCATGATACAAAAACAACACGTACGAAACTTTATTTTCAGCCGCCCTTCCATTGACCCACTCTGCATAAATCCAGTTGCCATGTTTTGCATTTTAGGGCTTATCTTTCACCATTACACGCCTGTTCCATTGTAAACGTCAAGATAAATTTGTTGTTCCTACATTGTTGAATTTACATTTTAAGCTTTCGTGGCAAAAAGAAAGTGCGTGTCGTAAGAAATGACGCTTAGTACGAGTACAAAAATGTAGGCATAAAAAGATAAACAAAGCTTCAATCTCATTTAATGTATGTTTTATACACATCACATCTTGCGTTATTTATCAGTTTATTATTATAATATTACAATAAATAGTAGCAAACGGACCCACTGTCCACAGATGTTTTAGTCTAGACGTTGGTCTTGTAGAGTAGCAATGCATATTCAATTTTAATTCCTTTAGGACTAGGAGAGCAAACATACAGTTGGTAACCATGTGCAAAATTTTCCGTGGCATTTGACGCTCCTGGTACATTAAACCTTTTTAGAGAATTCTGAACAAGGTTGCTAAAGACATTAGTGCTCTAACTCCTATCTTTTCAGAGTCCATAAAGAAGTAATAAACAATCAAACATTGATTTTTATATGTATAGAGATGGCTTATAGCTAAAAAAGTTAACTGTCACATCATCTGACACAAATTTAGGGCTAGAGCCCGCATACATTTGGATACTTGCCGATATTGATTGGAATTAGAACAAGTCCTTTCATCATTTGTCAAGCCAAACCCGCATATGTAGTATGATTACCTATCAGTTTTAAGATGACGTCCAAAAATCGCATAAAATCTATTTATTTATACATGATAAAACTGATGATGATGATGTATAGTTTGTACATAACAATTTCAGAGAGTATTGTCTCGTTTCATACGTTTTAGAGCGCGGGTGATTTTTTGTAGTCGGGTTTTAGTTTTTGAACTTACTTTTTATTTCAATTAATTTGGGTTTATAATATCGTGATAAAGTATTTAAAGGAGCTTTTCCTTTACATTTGTTTTATTGTATTTGAACTTACTTTTTATTTCAAATTATTGCCAATTATCGGCTGCATGCAATCAAGTCACGAGCAACATGGTACGATTTTTTTTTTAGTTTATGACTTTATGTCCCCTAGAGGGCGCCATAAGCAATTTCATATAACGTCATGTAGCCCTTAAACAGCGAACATTTAAGAGGATTTAGAACAGCGATACTTTATTTGTTAAATTATGATAAGTAGTTATGAAGTTATGAGACACAGATGAATACACATGTATGTGGTTATCACATACATGTGTATTCATCAAAACCTCCTTTTTGCTTTGCCATAGTCGGGTAAAAAGTCAATGTATTAGGTAAAATAACATTAATGTCGTAGCATACACTGAATGAATAAGGAAGTACATTTCGGAACAAAATTAGGACACTGGTGAAACTCTCTTTGCATTTGTATGTGCATAGCAAATGCCCGGATATAAGGTTTCTATTACAGAGCTATCCGAGAATTCAACGATACGTGTTTTCCGGATTTAAACAAAATGTAGTTTCTGATGCTGGTAAATACAAATACAATAGATTTCCTTAAAAAAACTTCCACATATCGCATCTTTCAACATACCAAATATTATGGAAAGAATATCAAATTATATTCTTGTATTAAAACTTACTTTTCCAATCCAAAGCAATGTTTCAATGTTCCATTTCATAAATAAATTTATCGAAGAAGACAAAGAAGACAAATTTTGCGTTAACTATAAATAATACCTAAAATCTCTCAAACATAGCCAGTAAACATTCGTTTTACCAAGGTTTGAAAACAAAGCTACGTTTTAACCACCAAATGCCGAAAGAAAGGTGTTGCTCTTCGAATTTTATTTATCTTATAAATCAATTTGACTTTTACGCTCAATGGGCGGCCATAAATTTTCAAGAAAGTATATTTTTGAAGTGCAAGTTCTGGTGTAATAAATTGTACAAACGAAATAAAAATCAGATCTTTACTTTCAATCATATTTCCAATGCTATAAAATCATTCAACGTAGAACATTATCATAATCACAAATATCTTTCTCTAATAAATTTTGCATTTTGTTAATGCCAACGAAAAATTTAATGGATTCAACAAATACTTTATAAACATGCATGGTGCGTGGGCAACTGCACCCACTAAATAAATAGCAACACCAAAAAATCCAAGATGAGATGAGATGTAGTACCTAACTCATATTTAATTGATAATCACGAACACTCATCAGCAACAGTAGTGCCGCTTATGTGAAATATGACCACACTCGTTGTATCAGGATTTATTTACGCCTAATACTCGATTTGGGAAAGGCGTCGTTGCGTCTATATTTACACTCGAAGCGATTATATCTTCGACTCATCCTAAGATATGTCAATGTAACCGTTGTCAACCAACCAGGTACGATCAAATCATACCTACTTGGGGTTGATAATGTCCATAGGTTAGGTAGATTTTGTTCACAGGGACACTGAAATGACCATTAGATATGTCCAGAAATAATATCTGCAAGAACAAAAAATCTGCAAGGAAAATAAATAAAACTTTCTACAGCCCCCTAGGATTATTAGCATTAGCAGGACAGCAAGATTCACCGTGTCGTGGATGCCTTAAATATCTATACAAATAAATGAAATTGGAGTGCTTGTTTGTGATATAAAAATAACTGCTTTTTACTAATTGTCTATGTATGTACACAAGGCACATATACCAAAATAACATTTTTTACAATTTTTGTCTGTCTTTCTGTCTGTTTCTTCCGGAACGGCTGGATCGATTTTGACGGAACTTTCACCGGCAGATGGCTGATAAAATAAGGAGTAACTTAGACTACTTTTATTTCAGAATTATATAGTAGAATAAGAACGCGGACCGAATTCCTCGCGAGCGGAGCCGCGGGCACAGCTAGTACACAATACGAATGAACAAAAATCCAAATAATTAATTTTCTGTCTGGCCGGGACTCGAATCCGGGACCCTGTGCGCTTTAACCCTGGTGAATGATGTGCCACGCGGGTCGCGAAAAAGTTATGATATATTCGAAATAGTTAACAAAATTTAATAATATCACATGCAAAGCCGCGGGCAGCAAAAAATACAAAAAAAATGCAGAAAGTTGGCTTTGAGGTTGCTTTCAGAACTGATTAGCTTGAGCAAGCAAAGAGGCTACGGTGTTATATAACATACTGGTGTTTTTTGTGTGCGTATGTGTGTGGGTATTTTTTCCAAATGTTTCACATGTCAAACTGAACTTTTATTTCAGAATAATTAGTGTTAGTGTGATGGGTGTGTTGTGGGGTGCAATGTCTGATTTCTTTCTATTTTTTCCATTAAAGTAATATTTTGATACTAAAAACAATTTAATTCTTTAAATATTTATTCCTAATTACGTGCACATTTTCAGTACAACACATATTCCACGTTTCCGTCTATCAAACATCCCAGGGTGGCTCCCTTTATTCTTTTTATGAATATATTATTGGATACATCAATAAAAGACACAATACTTCGTAAAATATACCTATTATCACACAATACTATTCCGTTTCTCCATCAAAAACATCTAATAAAGTTTATCCCGGATATTAAGGGATCTATTTTCAATCAATCTGCGGAAAATGAGAATTTGTTCATTACCTTTTCCCAAAATACGTAATTAATTTGGAAGCTTCTGGACTGACTGAATGTACAGGTACACTGTAGGTTTTAATCAAGTTGTGCTCTCTAGCAGGTTTGATAAAGTGTATTGTTTCCGCTTCCAGTGTTTTTAAATATACCTTATTTATCTTTATGAGTTTTAACACGATGACGTACACAGACGATAACCTTATACGACGTACCGTAGGACATAGATCTAAAATTTCGAAATGGTTACATACATCAACGCTTTCTATAGCAGTGTCCTTCAATTCAACCTCTCATATCTCCTACTCGAGATTGAACTAACGCCACAGAATAAACAAACGCCAGATTTTTGCGTTTTCAAAAATATGTGTGGCGGTGTTTCTACTTACTAACACACCCCGCGCAAACAGGTCACAAATCTGCCACCTGGCACAAAGACTGAATTGAGATTTAACATGGATTGAAAGTTAAGCTATAAACTCGGATATTAGTTATTGATGTTTATGTATTACTTATGTTCCACACGCTGTAGGTATTCAAAACGGGAGTGAATTTTCGGTTATGTCGAAAATTATCATGTGACAAATTCTTATATAACTTAAAAACGTTTATTCGTTTGAGTATTCAAATAGTATTAGGTATAAAATTCAACTTCCTAGGGACACAAAATATAAAGCACTCTCATTTTAAATCACATGAGTACATACCGGTTGGAAGTTATTTAATTATGATTTGCTTTGAAGGAAAGAATCTTGGAGAGTTAGTTATCCATGACATTTACAAACGTAGCTGTAATAATTTAAATAAAATCCATCCATTAATTCAGCCTATCAATATACAAATATCATTATAATGACGTTTATGACATGATCGCGAAATAAGCAAAAACATAGAATAGAATATTAAATTGTTCATAATTCCCGTACACCAACTCACAAAAATATTAGACAACAGTTTAAAATTTTTCTACGATTCCATATACATTTTAAAGCGAATATAAATTTTAAAACGGTGCAGACGGTGTTTAATTTCCTGTGATTTCTTTGCGGACCGTATACGTGGCGGTATTTGCGGAATGTACTCGGCTTTCCGCAAAGCGAGTGCAAATAACGGTCATCTCATTTCCCATTTCCCGGCGAGTTTACGTTCGAGTGCACAAAAGCTCTGCCATTTCGAACTGGTCATTATAGCATCCATTATCGGCGATTGAGGCGATGAAAACCGTCTGAACAGATCACGTCTATGTTTTGCTCGGGTGTTACGGATTGGCTGGCTTGTTTTTTACCCGCTACGATAAAACAAATGGTGGGTTATGATTTTGACCGATATGTACGTGTAGGACGTACGTGTTTTATGTATAAGGCTAGTCTGTTGTTTATCGGTTCCTTCTAGTAAAATAATTGTCCTTGTCTACTGTTTAAAGATCATGTGGCATCACATTAAATTGAACATGGTCTGGACCGTCTAGGTAAAAGACCAAGTCACATTTTTTTCAGATAATAAGATAGATCAGGTAGATTTTTTTTGTAGATCATATTTTTCCCTTTCTAGACATCTAAAGAACCAAAAATGACAAATCTATTCAAAAAAATAAATGAATGGTCTTTTTTTAAAGGAAGCCAAAAAGCTCCTCATTGGCTTCCCTTTCAGTCGGTAAAATTACGACTTAAACATGTACTTAAATTATCTTTTACCAACCAAAACCCTGTAGACATGTATTTTACTTGAAAGTAGCAAATATTAATATTATAGGTATTCAGTTGTCTTCAAGTCTTCGAAAGCTACTTAGGTGTAAGTGACATCAAATAAATAAAATAAAATAATAAAGGGTCTAGCTGGAGTCGACCAATAATTTACAATTTGACGCTTAGTAAAGTTAGTTCTTGAACATCATTGACTGCTAAAACACTGTTTTGTGAGTAGTGGTAGAGGGTCATAGCAGTCCAAGTCTCGCTTGCTTATTTTGCCATAATTAATGACAACTGTCTAGACGCAATCTAAAGGAATTGTTCCCCCACGTTTTCCTGTCGAGTTGAGATTTAAGTTTTCAATGATAGACGATATTTGAAAAGTTCTGCGTTTATTAAAACGCATTACGATTTTTTATCTATCTATCATTAATTACGCTTCTATTTTTTTATTAACTACACGAAAATCGCTTATACCTTTTTAAAAGACACGCGACGTTGTTCATGTCGCAGAAACGTAGCAATATCGTCACGTTCACGCTTTGTTGTCGCTGCGTAGACGCCAGGGGATCACTACCGTTCTGAAAACGCCAGTGGGATAACGGTCTTAGTGTAGGAGTATATATGTCTCTTGCAAATACAAGCTACTCTATTTGTATTTAAAATTTCAATGAAATTTGTAAGAATTTTTACCTAAAAATGATTTAAGAAATAAACTGAGATAAGAAAATAATATTCATCATATTTTGTACTACGACTTGTAGGTTTTGACCTTCTACAAGAACGGAAAAAATATTTTTGTTCACGAGTATTTTAAGTAACTTTATCTTTAACAAGAAAGTATAAGTACGGCTCCTTTCAATTTGTACGAATTTATGTTTACGAAGTGCTTTCAATGAACGACTTTCGTAAATACTTGTACTCATTGGTGCAAAATAAGTATACTTGCCTAATATTTAATAATATTGTGTATGAACAGAGATATATTGTACATTATAACCATCATAACAGGGCTTACATCTTATAAATAACATGTTTGTTTAGAAATGAAAGAGTTTTTTCTAAAATATAAATATCTCAACCTTTATGATAAAATGGGTCCAAATGCTTTGTAAATTAATGCTTATCAATTTAGACTATACATCTTTAAACTTTTTAGAAAAATTTGGTTGGGTTAGACACATCCAAGAATAGACCACTTATCCCATATTTACCCAAGTAGACCGGAAAGACCTTAATTTCCAGACCGTCCCTAATAGCGAATAAGTGGGACGAACATATAACCGAGACATTCTAAGAAAAATCATTTATAATAAAACATTGTCAGAATCCCGAGCAAACGAACATGCAATCCACCTGATGGTAAGTGTTCACTGCGCCCATAGACATTAGTAGTAATTAGAGATGTGCCGAATATACATACGTTTTGTATTCGGTATTCGGCGTATTCGGCATCTTGTTCAGTATTTGTATTCGGCTGAATTATTCGGTTTTTGTGCTGCAAATATTCGGTTCTATTTTCTTGGCTACACGACACGGGATCTAGACACGCGGCAGCGTATCCGCCAAGTTCAAGCAAAGGAACTGGCTACCAGCGCAGAGTGTAATTGCACGAACCACTTGGTGCCACTTTTGACCCCTCCATAGCTCAAAACCTATTTAACGTAAACACGTAAAACTACGTGTGTTTAATTATGTCTATAAGGACAACTAGAAGCCCAAATTTCATGAAGCTAGCTCAAACGGTTATAAAGATATGAAGGTCCAAAAGTCGTAAATTTTATCACTGACTGACTGACTCACTTATTAACATATAGTATCTAATGGTAACCTACTTCCTAATCCTAATCTAGAAAGATGAAATTTGGAACCCAGCTCGGTAGTTGCGTGTGAGCATAGGAAAAAATCTGAAAATAAAAAAAAGTTATAAAATAGGGTGCCCATACAATTTTTTTTTAATCGTAGCGTTGAAACCGATACAAGCAGATATTTGAAACTATCCAAATATATTTGCAGAACTAGATATTGTAACAAAGTAAAATTAAAATTAAGATAGTAGATAAAAGTAAAGTTAAGTCAAAAAAATAAGTGGTGTCCCCATACAAAAATCTTGTAATACCTAACCGGCCAACACGGAGTGTCGTCGGCGGCGCGCGCGGCGCCAAATATTTATACACAGAACAAAAGTAAATCTACTACGTATAAAGCGCTCCCGAGCAACACATAAACATAGGCACCGCTTATGAATACCTATTTAGTTATTTATTGTTTTACATTTATGTTCATCCTGTTTTTATCAGGATTAAAAGACATGTCGGATAACTTTATAAAATGACTGATGTAATAAAAACTGGCCAAGTCAAATTTAACCTACTTTAAGATCTCACATTTTAAATAACAGCAATTGTTATAAGTATCCAATAAAACAACGAAATAGAGTTTCATACTTGTTCATAATGTTATTTTGTTCCTATAAATACATATTTGGATTTTGTACAGAACTTCGCACTCATTTAGATCTTCATTCTTTTTGCGGCGAAGCCCACAGCCAAGCATAGTTTTTGTATTGAACTTGGCTTTCCTTTTTTACATTTATGTTTTTGGTGGGATAGAACTAAAAGACAAACTTCTGAAGTAAGATTTTCGTTACATTATAATCAAAGAAATCTTATGAAGAATTTGTTGAATAAAGCCATAGATATATTATATATTAATATATCTGTGAATAAAGCTAATACACGTACATGTTAAAACCTGTTTACACGGCAAAATAGTGAAATGGTAAACCGAATAATTCGGCCGAATATCCGCTTCGGTAGGATAAATCGAACAGTATTCGGTATTGGGTGAAACCACTATTTAGCGCATCTCTAGAAGTAATCATTCCGAAGTACGATCTAAACATACCTGACATTGACCACAGATGCGTAGAGCTGCCCTTGATCACTAAGACATTCGCCTCTTTCATAAGTACAGCCGGCTGTTATACCTCTCCAAACCGAAACGCAAGAACTGCCTCACGGAGGATTATGAGGCTGGCGGTGGTACCTCCCCGGTTGAAGTACATGAATTCTACCACCGGCTGAATTATATATATTGCGATTGTATTTGTTAACTTGGAATAACCATGTTTGATGAACATTTAATTGTTAAACGTGTACAGGTACGGTTTGTTTAAGTCTTAGTTGTTTATAACAACGGATGGCGGTGACGGACGGGAACACCTTCACAGTTCTACACACGAATTCTACGAAAGTACATGAGTTCTGCCACCTACAAATAACTTCTAATTAAAACCAAAATACATCGAGCTTTATTTAAAACTTTTAGCACTTTTTTTTAATTTTTATGTATGTACTTGCAATCTTGCAATTTAAGATATCTTCAACCGATTAAGCAGTTTTTTTGAATACACGTTTAGTTTTTATGACAATGTATGGTTAGCTGTGTGACTGTGACGCCATTCTAAATCCAACATGGCGGAACTTTTAATTTATTTACAGTAAAAAACTTAAGAACCTACGTTGTTTTCCTTTACCTTTAATTATTTATCACCGCTGGAAACATATGCCAGTATATGTTTGTTACGTACGTTGGGCGATAGCGATGAACATAGGCAAGTACCTATATGTACAATATTTTAGATGGCACTTATAGGTGCTTACCTATAGACAAAAATAATCAACATTTCCTCTGCAAGTTTTTGACAACCTCTTAGAACTTCTTATTTATCTACAGATACATTTGGGATTCCTTTCAGGTATTTGCTGAAGGGCCGATCAATTAAAACTTTTTCGCTTAGATCTTCTATTGTTAAACAAAGTTCTTTGACGTGACTGTGTTTATAAAAACATATTATATTAAAAATGCAGTATTCACATATTGAAATGGTGTATGATGTTATTTGTTTCATAATAAAGATAATATTGTTAGAGGACTGACGGATATCAAAAACGGAAAGGTATAAAAGCCGAGGAAAAGGCGCCGGCCGGTCATTACCGATCGAGACTTTGTACGGAACGGAACTCTGTTCAAATTACCATCGGTTACGATTATTTTAGGAAATAAGTGTTAAATCTATGTTTGTATTCTTGTCGATTGTTATTTTGGAAATTATATTCGTTTAGGTTAATACCGCGTGTATTTTTTTTAAGCTAACCTGCTTCTGATAGCTAATATCAGAAGTGGGATTGGACACCGTGCTCACTTTTACGTTAGTTTTCGTGATTTGATCGCTTTAAAATTTAAAATTACGGTCTGTTTTTCTCTTACTCGAGTACTCGTGAAATACAAAGTCGCGTTTTATTATCTTCTGTGGAGAATTCTTCATTTGCTTTGTGTGTATTGAGTGTTTTGTGGCGTTCGTATTTCGTGTTCATATTCCGGTTTGCGTGTATCGAATATGGGACGATCTAGGTCTCGAGAACGACATCGCGGTTCTCACGTGAGGCGTTCGCGCGAGTCATCGAGAGGGTACACCCCTCCGGTCTACCGGGACCGGACACGGCACGATACTCGCGACCGTAGTCACAGCTACGATCGTGATAGTCGGCACAATCGCCATGACCGCTACCAAAGCCGCAGTCACAGCAGAGGCCGCGACCGTAGCCGCAGCCGTGAGTACAGTCGAGACCACAGCCGCGGGTATGTTCGGAACCACAGCCGTGAGTACAGCCGGGATTGCAGCCGTGACCGCTACCGCCGCCGTCAAAGCGATAATAGTAAGAATCGGGGGTTTGGTGATTGTGGATCGTGGAATACAATCTTGTCACGCTTTCGAGCATTGGAAACCCAGGCAATCACCTCAAATTTACCAGCCCAACCAATTTCCACTTGCCCATTTCCTGGAAATGGGACAGACCAGGTTATCGAGGCCATTCAATCATTAAAGTCGGTAAGTACCCACAGCTACTATATCTCCAACTTCGACCCAAGTGTCCATGACATAGACTCATGGTTTGAAGAGGTTGATAGGGCCAAGCTTTCCAATCGCTGGGATGAACGCGAGTGCCTCGCACGTGTGGGTAAGTGTTTGAAAGGTGACGCAAGATCATGGTTGGACGAGTGGGTTACGAATGATCGCTCGTGGTCTAACTTCAAGAAGGATTTTAAGTGTCTGTGCCCCAAGAGAGTGGACATTGCCAATACTTTATATGAAGTTATGTCCACCGATTCTAATAGTTTCCGCACCTACGCCGAATATGCGCGTAAATCCCTACTTCGTTTACGAATCGTTAAGGGTCTTAGTGACGAGTTAATCACTGCGATCGTACTACGAGGAATAAAGGACCCACAGATTAAAGCGGCAGCGACAAATGCGAACTTATCTCCTAACGATCTGGTGAGTTATTTATCTACCTTCACTAAACCAGAAACTTCGGATACTCGCATGAAGTGTCGTCCAAACGTGTATCACAACAAATATAAGACTCAAGTCAGCAAGCGACCAGCTCAAGGCTCTGGGAACAATGGGAAATGTTATTTGTGTGGGGACTTAGGGCACAGGCAAATGCAGTGTCCCAAAAGGCTGGAACCCGTCGCTACTAGCTCTAAGACTAATACTCCAATACCTGCTGAACAAAGGCCACCTGCTAATTCAACGTGCGCTTATTGCAAAAAATCTGGTCACCATATCCGTGAGTGTTTTGCGAGGCACCGAAGCAAGTTAAACAGGAACAAGGTAAGCTTTTGCACAAGCACTAAGGGTGAAAAACAAAATGATGTTGTTGTCGGCGTAATAGAGGGTATTCCTATCGATATTCTTATAGACACAGGTGCTATAGATGTATCGCTTATATCTTCCGCGGTGGTAAACCATCTTTCCTGCTGTAAGAAACCCATCAGCCGACAGATCAAAGGGGTGGGTAAGTCGATAACGCATGTCGATTCTTGTGTGACCCTAGTTGTTGAACTGGAAGACATTACGTTAGACGTGGACTTCCTAGTCGTCCCTTCACAGTGCATGAATGCTCCTGCCATAATCGGAACAGATGTGCTGAATCGAGATGGCGTGACCTACATAAGGACGAAAGACAGCCAGCGGATTACGCGGGCTCCCGAGCGTCACGTGGTGTCAGCGGTCGATGTTGGTGAACAGCTACGCACTATAAATACGTCATTGACTGGTTCAGAGTTGGCAGCTCTCAATAAAATTTTAGATGAGTTCTCCGAGCATATGATTTCGGGTACGGCCACCTCCACCGTCACTACGGGTACTATGCGCATCCGTCTGACCAGTGAAACTCCAATCCACTATAGACCCTATAAAATGTCCCACGACGAAAAATTGAAGGTACGTAGTATTACACAGGAATTACTTTCGAAGGGCATCATTCGGGAATCGGAGTCACCTTACTCGAGTCCAGTTTTACTCGTTAAGAAGAAAGATGGCTCCGACCGAATGTGTGTGGACTTCCGTGCATTGAATAGACTAACAGTCAAAGACAGATACCCACTTCCTTTGATCGACGACCACATTGACCGTTTAGGCAAGAGTGCCTATTTTACAACCTTAGACATGGCCACCGGGTTCCATCAAATAAGGCTCGATGAAGACTCTATTCCTCTTACTGGTTTTGTCACCCCCGAAGGCCACTATGAATATGTAAAAATGCCGTATGGCCTAGCAAACGCTCCCATTGTTTACCAGCGTATCATTGCAACTACTTTGCAAAAGTTTATCACCGAAGGAAAAGTCCTGGTCTACATTGACGATTGTTTAATTCTTTCATCCTCTGTTGAAGAAGGATTGCAAACCCTCCGAGAAGTGTTGTCAACATTGACAGGAGCAGGATTTTCATTAAATTTAAGCAAGTGCTCTTTTTTGTGCATTGAAGTAGAGTACCTGGGGCGTATAATTTCTAACGGGGAAGTGAAACCGGCTCCTAGTAAAATTCAGGCTCTTGCCAATGCTCCAGCACCGCAAAATGTGAAACAGGTCAGACAGTTTCTCGGGCTCGCGGGGTATTTTCGAAAATACATTCGAGACTATTCCACCAGGACTGCTTGCATCGCGCGTTTAACTTGCAAGGACGTTCAGTTTCACTGGTCCACGGAACATGAAACTGTACGCCAAGAAATAATAAAAACTTTAACTAGTGCACCTGTTCTTGCGATATTTGACCCAAGCTTACATACCGAAGTGCACACCGACGCAAGCAGCCTTGGGTTTGGCGCAATTTTACAACAGGTACATGAGAGTGGTAATCGGCGAGTTGTGGCATATTACAGTCAGGTAACGAGAGGTGCCGAGCCGAAATATCACTCTTATGAGCTTGAAACACTTGCCGTAGTGAAAGCTCTGAAGCATTTCAGACACTACCTGATCGGGATACCGTTTCAGGTAGTGACTGACTGTAATGCCTTAAAGGCCACCCAGAATAAGAAAGATTTGTTACCGCGTGTGGCAAGATGGTGGATTTACTTACAAGATTTTGATTTTAGCATTATCTACCGGAAAGGAACCATGCTGCCACACGCGGACTATTTAAGCCGTAACCCATGTACAGTCAACAACATTGAACGCCCGCGCAACTGGGCCCAAATTGCTCAAGCAGGTGACGAGGAGACTCAGGCCATGATCAGGTCTCTAGAACAAGGCCAATTGGATCCATCAAGGTACGAGACACACAATGACTTATTGTACTACCGGTATAGGCCGGTAGGAGAAGAGCCAAGGCTCCTTTGCTATGTACCGAAGGGTCATCGCTTGAGTCTTCTGCGCATCTTTCATGACGAGCATAGCCATATAGGTGCGGATAAAGTTATAGACTTAATACTAAGACATTTCTGGTTTCCAGGCATAAGAAAGTTTGTTGTTAAGTATACATCGCATTGTATAACATGTATCGCCCACAAACGTGTACCGCGTGCACCATTACAGCCCATCTCGTCTTGGGATAAATCTGAGGTCCCATTCGAAACTTTACACATAGATGTTTTGGGACCTCTTCCCGTGTCCAAGGGCTACAAGTTTCTCATGTTAGTGGTCGATGCATATACGAAATATTGTTTATTGATGCCTATATGTCGACAAGATTTTGATGAACTCGAGCGTGTTTTCAAATATGTAATGTCGTTGTTTGGTACACCTAAGCTACTGGTATCGGACAGAGGACGTATGTTTGAATCAGCAAGATTTACCTCATGGATGCAGCTACTAGGAGTGCAACTGCATTATATCACTCCAGAAATGCACCACGCAAATGGTCAAGTGGAGCGCTATATCCGTACGGTCCTAAACATGCTTCGAATTTCAACTAATTGTCGAAAAAATGAGTGGGTTGAAGATTTATGGCAACTGCAACTCATTTTGAATCTGACTAAGCAAAAGACTACACAGACGTCAGCCTTAAACCTTCTGATCGGTCACGAAAGTGTAACTCCGGCTATTCGAATATTGGTGCGAGATGTCGCTTTGAGTGGTACCACATCTAACAGAGAAGCAAAACGAGAAATGCTTAGACAGAGGACAGCCGAACGGTTGAAGAGAAACCAACGGTGTCAGGATGCCTCGGTGAATAAGGATCGAAGGCCTCCTCGCAACTTTCAGAAAGACGACCTGGTGTTCGTTATTAAGTACGCCCAGTCCCGGGGTAAATTGGATCCTGGCATGCGGGGGCCCTATAGAGTAGTGAAGACTCTACCAAACGACCGATACGAGCTTAAATTACTTGCGGGGTCTTATGGAAAGACCACCTATGCAGCCGCACAGTATATGGTCCCATGGAGAGGCGAATGGACCCCTGAAACGTGTGCAACATTTTTTGAAGGTGCGTGTTTGCCTTGTGTACCTGCAGGTCGAATTGATCTCGGAACCCGTGAGGTACTCTTGTGAAAGCTTTCCGTTATACCATTCTTGCTGCCATGGTATACGGAGAGTCGCCGGGGGCTTCTGGCACTCTGTCCCCCGGTGTAGGAACCTGTGAAGGACTCTTGTGAAAGCTTTTCATGATACCTTCTTGCTACCATGGTATATGAAGAGTCACTGGGGAAGGATCATCCTCTTTTCCCCAGTGTGAAAGCTTTCCGTTATACCATTTTTGCTGCCATGGTATACGGAGAGTCGCCGGGGGTTTCTTGCGCTCTGCCCCCGGTGTAGTTTTAAGTTCCTCGGTAGGGGCCCATACCGAGGAATCTGCTGAGTGGCTGGGACGGTTATTGCTAACCGTGCCTATGCCGTGTAAGTGCTCAGTATCTTTACCAAACATACTAAACTGAACTTTTGATCGGTGAGCCATGGCCAGTTCACAGATTAAATGTTTCGGATAGTTATGTTCATCATGTAATTCTTTTGCTTGTTTTCTAACAATGAACTAACAAACTAATGATGTTTGTTTACGACCTTGAGACCTTTAAATAAATTTCATCTTTATCCTCAGAAAGCAGTGATAATGGTGACGGTAATGAATGCGTGGATCCAGATCCAGGGACTGTCGATCTCAACGAGGCTGGGCCCTCTTCAGCATCCAATAGGGTCGCAGGGCCTCGACACCGGTTGATATCTACATCCTCAGAAGATGAAGAACCCGCTGAGAGGATTGCCGGAACATCAACCCCAACGCTGAGATCGTTGCCCCGACTGAATCCTACATCTTCAGAAGGCGATGACTGACCTGTCGGGACGCCAGGGTGTCAGGAGAAGCCGTGTTAGAGGACTGACGGATATCAAAAACGGAAAGGTATAAAAGCCGAGGAAAAGGCGCCGGCCGGTCATTACCGATCGAGACTTTGTACGGAACGGAACTCTGTTCAAATTACCATCGGTTACGATTATTTTAGGAAATAAGTGTTAAATCTATGTTTGTATTCTTGTCGATTGTTATTTTGGAATTATATTCGTTTAGGTTAATACCGCGTGTATTTTTTTAAGCTAACCTGCTTCTGATAGCTAATAATATTATATTTCCCGCTAGAAATGTCTTTGACATCGTTTCAAAGGCATCATAAGTTCTTTCTATCATACAGCTTATAACATTTAGGGAAAAACTTATTTTCCGGATAGGATATTTGCGAATAATTTATTTCGTCGGTACTTAATTACTCCTACGATGAGTAACTGACTTGCTTAATTTCGTTTTCGTCCGCGTTAAAGGCTGGGAATTTCCAATGTATGGTTTTTCATTCAGTTTGTCGGTATTGTCACAATAGTTCAGTGTCAACATCCACAATAAGTCCATATCGTCTACTACAATTTAAAAAATACTGTTAGTATGACAGACATAACCCTCGTAATCCTCCGTGAAGCAATTTATTGTGATCAAATTCAGGTATGAATCAATCGTACTTGGGGATGATTATTGGTGTCAATTGTCGGCAGTGACCACTTACCATCAGGTGGACTGCATGCTCGTTTGCTACCAAAAAATACAACATTTAGCTCACATATCCGACCACATTTCACTCACATGTGTGCAGTCCTAAACGAAATAGGCTTATAAAATATATCCCCAAATGTAGATAAGTTTCAAAAAGTCGAATGGAAAAATACTCTATCTTAACGTTACACTATTGTACCGAAATGGTTTTAATGGATGTTCGTTTTTACCCATAAACTCCTATATCGATAGCGTCCAGCAAATGAACTACATTAGCTCTCAATATTTTTACTACAGGATTCACGATGCGAGACCTCCACTCGGCGCAAGCTTTTAAGTGGTTTTTAATAGCTTCAATTACATACAAAAGAAGAGTTCTCGATTGATTTACCTTTGAAATCGATCCCTCTGTTTTTAGTCTACATAACATCTTTTCAAACAGAACGTATAAAACGTTATTATATTATATTATAACTTATATAGGAAAAGTCAGACATAGAAATAGAAAGTAAATCCGAGTTAGTTTAGGAAAGAAAAATATAGTTCGTATACTAAGGTTTCTGAATCACATAAACTTAAGATTATCTAGCTTTCTGTAAGTGTTTATCCCTAAGATGTGAAGATAAATATGTGTCTGGAGGTCTATTCTCAAATATTGTCATCAAGGAGCAGTCAAAGTTAAAGGGCATTACCTGAAAATTAACACAATCATCTTTTTCGTTTGGCGTCGTCTTAGATATAGACCGCACTTTGTACCGCTGCATACGAGCTCTTTAGTTTTATGACTTTAAAGTTTCACTGCGCGTGTCAGAATAACGTGACGATTCGCTTTTTATATATCGCTGTTGTCAGTACCACGACATTTTTTAAACGAAATGTCCCTGATAAATTATTCAGAATTTTACTAAAATATAATAAAAATGGCAATTGTTTACTTTTAACACTAAAATTGAATTTATTGAGAAAATCTTGTAATTGACGTAAAATTTGATAAGTATCTGAAGTTTTATTTAAGCCACTGCACCATTAATGAATACGAACTTACTTTTAAATCATAACACTGCAACTTCACCCACGCGCAAAAATTTTACAAAATAATCTCCAATTTATAAAGTTAGGTATCCCGTGAAGGTAGGTACGACACTCGCTCTGCGCTTTTCGTATATCGGATCTACTCTGTGGTTCTGAATACTCGCAGCTGAGCGAGGAGCCGCGTATAAATCGATATGCTTTTTGGTCGGCTACGCTGACTACATCGCAGTAAAGTTAAGCCTATAAAGCCACAGCTTAAAAAATACGTATAAACAACAATATAAAACATAATAACAATAATTATAGCAATATAATTGTATACTAATTGACTAATTCCACTATTAATTATTAACCTGTACAAGAAAATCAACTTAAATATT
Source organism: Polygonus leo (assembly GCA_018250455.1). Classification (NCBI taxonomy): domain Eukaryota; kingdom Metazoa; phylum Arthropoda; class Insecta; order Lepidoptera; family Hesperiidae; genus Polygonus; species Polygonus leo. Next base: position 2,742 of record DWNR01000323.1, on the reverse strand, counting down.
TTTTGCATATGTAGTAGTGTATATACACACAGTAAGTAAAACTGAAATGAAGATTACATCACGTAGGGTACGTCAATTGCATAAAAGTAGCGTAAGATGCCACATGTCATGTAATTTTGTTTGTTTATATTCTGGGTTATAGTTCTGGGGGTATTCTTTCACTATATAAAGATATTTAAAAGGAATGGAGACTTTGTCTATATGCTATTGAAGAGGAAATATAATTTTAATACAATATCAGAGCGAATTATCTATACCATTAATGGTACATCGGATGAAAGCAAAACAAGGATGACTACGAAATGTTTGTAGTTGATGAAATTTTAAAATTGTTAATATTATTTTCTTGGTTATTGGCTAACCGTACACAACTACATTTGAAAAACTGTAGTTACGTATAAGTAGCTTTTAGTATGAACGTGGTATTCTCCACGTCTCCGAAAATGTTCATTAGCATGTTAGGCAACCACTACGTATAAATCCAGATTACTTGAATGATTTTATATTTTACTTTTTGTAAGTAAAACGTTTCTACAGAACAATTATGGCATGTTTACGTTTCGTTTATGGCCATGTGATATGTAGCGTGTTTCGCGCAGGCGCACTCAGCTGACAACGTCGCAGCCACTGGCGGCGCACGCAGCCTCATCTGTCACTCGGAAAGTTTGCGAAAAGGTTTTTGTATGGTACGTCGACAAGTAAAAAATTACTTCCAAAATTCAATTATTTAAAAGTAAATATACATTTGTTCCAAATTTAAAATTTTCTCTATTTTTTCTCACGCTCACGAAACTATGATAACTGAAAAATGAATTTGCATCGGTAAGAATTTTGTGCGTTGAAATCTTACGACTTTAAGTTGAAGTAACGAACTTGAAACCTGATGAATCGGTTATTCGATTTCTGTTAGCTTATATGGACAGAGCGCCTTCTAAAGCATCCATGTACCGCTGATATAACGAGTTTAAGTGCGGTCATTTAAAGGACAATGTTCATTTTACTATGGAAGGTGGCACCTATGGTGTTTAGCGGTCACTAATGAAACGTTGAAATATCAATTCTAGATATGCAAACAAACAAAACATGTAATTATATGCTGGGAATTCTAGTTCGCTATTTTCATTGATTAAGAAGAATTACATTAATGACTGTAGTTGTCTTTATAGACAAAAAAAATATAGACTAGCTGACCCAGCAAATTATAAAAAACGGTGGTTGTTTAGGGGTGTAAGTTTAGGGGAGTATGTTTTTTAAAGGCAAACCATAAAAAAATTAAATAAAAAAAATGTACAAAAAGTAAAAAGTTTTTGGGGTAGGTAAGGGGGGTGACCGTCCTTATCAATCGAAAACATATTATAAATTAAATAAATAAAGTAAATTACACTGCTTGATTATTTTCTACTACTGCTACTGCTACTTGCCGCTTAGATATTTTTGAAAAACAATGTCAGGGGAATAATTTTTGCTATGTATTTATTTTAATTTTAAAATATTATTGACCACTAGTGACAAATTGCGTCCTTCGACTTTTGATCCCAAATATAATTTTTCAATGATGTCCGCCTCGTTTTTAAGAAAAGCCGAAAGGAACGCCCCTCGAAAACTGAAACACAATAATTGTTTCACGGATTATTATGAACTCCAAAAGATCCTTGATAGGGATTCTTTTTACCACCAAACATAAACTTCCGGTGGCGTCAGCGAAATTAAATTAATACAAAATGTTTGGCGATAGGTTAATGAAAATTAATATACTTAATTTCATCGACAAAATCACCAAAGTAAGGTAGCGGTATATTTATAACTGCTTTGTGAAACATATTTCATAAAGCTGTTGTATGTTACGTCAATTTTTAAAAAACATCTACGTACTTTTTTATACCGATGTTTAAATCAAAAATATGATTAAGCCAAATAGTTAAATTGCCAAAAACGAGTAAGTTCGAAAATCAACAACATCCAGACATATCTAACCCTAGAGAACCTATCACTTCAAATATAGATTCACGCCCGAAATTAATTATCAATCCTGATCCAAGTTTTACTATTTAAGATTAGTATTTTAATATAATTTGTTGAAAAAGCTTGCCAATAACCTATCCGTAGATTCATAAATTGAATTTGCAATCCTTAAATTCAATCGATCTTTATGATATCGGATTGTAGATCACGACCTCTATATGGAAATAGCAGTTTTTGGTTGCCAATAATAATTAATCAAACTGTCCATTTTGACGTATGGTTCGTTCGGTGTTAACAATGTCAGATTGCAATATAAGGATTTTCACGGATTAGTAAACATTTTAGTTAGTTTTCGTGTTATATTCCGTTGAATTTATCGAAAAAAAAACCGGAAGATGCATCCAATGCTGTTTTTTTGGGTCTCCAAATCCATAGCAGGACTAAAGATAGACAATGATGCTGAAATTTGTGACATAAAATTTTATTTCGACGCTTTATCTATTAATTTCATACATCAACCTATCCCCCTTAAACTATCTTTCCTTCCGCCTATAAATAAAGCAGAGATAGAGTTTCACATCCTTAGTAAGGTCTATTTCGGAAATCCCCACCGACAAATCCCCACTAATAAAACTAACTCAGCTTAGTAGGGATTTCTGGAAAAATGACTAACAATCCCCACCAGTTTTGATTGTTTCAAAATTAATAAAAAAATCGTTAATCGTTTAATTAGATCTTTAAGTAATGATGTCAATATTATAATCAACTTTTATTACAAAT
>DWNR01000322.1:0-21284 GCA_018250455.1 Polygonus leo | reverse complement strand
GATACCACGTCAGTCATTAAACATAATATCAATCTGTTGTTGTTGTTGTTGTTGTTGTTATCATAACGGGTTGTTATTTTTTGTATAGAAATGTTCTAATAGAGATTACGTATAGAAATATTATAGACGAAGTGAAAACCTCCTCCTTTTTGAAGTAGGTTAAAATGATCCTTAATAATAACTAATGTAAGTAATGGGGTTAAAGAAGTGACACTCTTATATTAATGTGTATATTAATGCAGAAATGAATAAACCTTAAAGATTTAATTTCATTCTAGTTATCAAGACCTAATATCGTTCTATTGCCTCCTGCGAAGGGTTTTCGGTCATAGTCCATCATGGCGAATGGGATTCGAATATAAGTTGTGTAAAGTTTGCCGATCAATTGGTATAAATACATAGACTACATTTTATATCATACCTAGCGATATACCTAGCGATAAGGCAAACGGGCTACCTAATGGTAAGTAGTCACCGTCGCCTATGAAGGCTTGCAGCACCAGAGCCATCGCCGGTTTTGGAGGAGAGCTCTATTCGCGCCTTTTTTGAAGAACCCTATGTCATAACCTACCGGGAATACCTCGGCAGGAAGCTCATTAGCTATGTTCTTATTCTCAGATAAGATTTTGGCCCAACTTCTTGCTTATAATTATACAACAAACCCAAACATAAGCAAAAGAAAACATAAGAGCCTAAAGAAATCGGATCTAGGGCAGAAAATCAATACAGAACAGAACTTGATTCGCAATAGTAATGTTCAAAATGAAACAATCGAGAGAAAAGTTTTGTTTAGTACGTGAGTAAGCATTCACTTGTTATACTGAGGATAAGTAAGCGATAAGCGAAGAAAAAGCAAATGTAGCTTGTAACTAGACCTGTAAATTTTGCACGATATATTCGCCCCTTTTTTAGTTACCTCGTGGATGGTAAATTAACGTACTTATTCGAAGTAAAATTTCCTCCCGCAAAGATGGCAAAATAGCCTTTGTGGGTGTAGCTAGGTCAAAATGAATTTAAGCCTGACCGATAAGACATTTTCCTTATACAATACAATACAAATTCTTTATTGTACACCAAATAAATACAATAAACAATATAAAAGAGTAATAAAGTACAATAGGCGGCCTTATCACTAGGTTAGCGATCTCTTCCAGACAACCAAATTTGTCAGTCTGAGTAACAATAATATTGGATACAGGGCAGGGGTGTACAACAACAAATTACTTATAACTATATGTCAGCAGCTAGTAAGAAACTAGGAGTAAAAGTTAGATCCAAACAGAGCAATCAGAACAGCATGGAGATAAATAAAAAGAAGGGAAATAGGGCAAATATAAGGAGTACACACACAATGTTTACATAGACATAAAAACATAGGGTTCAAACTGTACTACTGCCTTAAACAATTAAGTTTCCATGCTATTTTTAGTACTTTTTTAAAATAGTGTACAAAATGGAAAGAATTTCTAATTCAATTACAAAATTTTAAGCTGTACTTAGTTCATGTAGTAAACGATATGATCGATCCATCACACAGTGCTTATAGATATTGCCTAAATCTTCCTACTTACCCAAGAACACCTTTGAGAGACAAAATAAAAAAAATATTAATTTCAATACAAAAATAATATTAACGATAATTTGCCAGGTTGTGGAACCTGTATATGGTTTAAAAAGATATGGTTGCCAGCCACTCATAAATGAGGTCAACATCTCAGCTATCAGGAATGGCAATGCACCATGATGTGACCTTCAATTCTAAGATTGATTACTTCATGGGTCCATGGGTGTCTGTAATCACTTACCACAAGGTGGATGGCTTTGTCACTTCTATATTACAAAAGTAAATTTCTTAATATAAAGCCATTTTCACATTTAATTAAATATTTAATTTGAATTTAAGCAACATTCCAAATGCATCCATACCATCAGTCTACTTGATGGTATGTAGACTTAGTTGCCCATGAGTAATGTGACCAATTTCTAATAGATTTTTTTAAAGCGACCTTGACTGTAAATTCGAAATAGGCGTTAATAGGAATATTGGTTTTTTAATTTATAACTGATAGTAATTTGGATGATTAGCAGATATTAATAAATTACTATTAATGCATTTATATTTTTTATCACATAAAGGTAGCAGATAAGACTGCAGTCCGAACTGTGGTCACTGCCACCCATGGACATTTGCTACCAACCCAAGTATGAGTTAATCATATTTACATCTATCCCCGGTTGCTGGAAGCCCGCAACCACACTTCACCATAAATTGCTTCACAGAGGGAGGGAATGGATGAGGATGGTGGTGGGACCTCCTGGTGGTACAATGCAGCTAATAATAGAAAATATTTGTGCAGTTTTTTTTAAATACATAATGTTTTCTTACAAAAAGTTCACAGAGATATTGATAGGTACTTGATACAACTGAAATCGATACCCTTTCACGCCGAAACACAAATTTACAAACAACTGCTACGCGGCAGAAATAGTTGTGGCTGTGGCGCCGTGGGCAAACTACACAGTTCCTACAAATAAACTTGAAACAGATTATCTAGGAAACTCCTAGGCCACGTCAAAAATAGTTCTACAGTTGTATTTACATACATTTACGAACAATATTGAGAACAGGATGCCGTCATTCAAGGATCATCCTTACTGTCCTATAGTGGGTGTCGAATTGCTTAAGGCTGGATTAATGCTGATCTATCGAGTTTAGTGACCTTTTCTATTTGATCTAGTTAGATCAACTTGGCATGAATTCTTGAAAGTTGACATCCTGTCCTGAGCTTAGTAGTGATAGAGAAGTGGTAAAGGTTTTTGCTTCTCAAAGCGACGGTACAGGATACAAATCCTGGTAAATTTATTTTTTTGAATCAACGATATTATTTGGAAAGGGGACTTGTGCCCAGCAGTGGGACAATAATAAGTTTTGATGATGTGTTCATTACAAATAGCTATGATGAATTGTCCTTTATGCCAATTTATGCCAATTTCAATGCTCATCTATACTAATATTATAAACTTGTAGAGTTTGATTGAACGTGTTAATCTCAGGAACTACTGATTCGAATTGAAAAAATATTTTAATGTTGGATAACGGATTTATTGAGGAAGGCTATAGGCTATAGCATCAAGCTACGATGAATAGGTGAATAATTATTTACATTTCCTTAAGATTACGTGAACGGGGTCGCGGGCGTTTGCTAGTTCCAATAAAAAACTCAGAAATTGTGTAAAGTTTACCAAACATTGCCAAAAATTGTCACACCTGAAAGAAGATAATCCTGGGCTTCTATATTTGGACAATAAAGTCGCCTTTTATGACATCCATAAATAATTGGCTTCGAAATTCCTGATATCCGGATGTGTTAACTACTATACCCGGAGTGAATAAAGACGTGCAGCTACCACAACAAACTACTTGTTAATGTCCGAAGTTTTCGAATTCGAAAAATCCGGTCAACTTTATCCAGATACCCGGATATAATAAAATATGAATTGGTTTAATTAAAGTTAATATTCCAGACAATGGACAACGAGCAACCGCATCAAGAGCTGGTGAAGTGCGTGGTTGTTGGCGACACGGCGGTGGGCAAGACGCGGCTGATATGCGCACGCGCATGCAACAAGCACGTGTCGCTGTCCCAGCTGATGACCACGCACGTGCCAACTGTGTGGGCGATTGACCAATATCGGATTTATAAGGATGTACGTATTTGGGAAACCTTGGATTCATGACCGCTTGGAGTGGCGTAAATTGACGACCTAGGGGATATATGTGGCATTGGATGTCACAAGACCGATGGATGAATGGGAATATCTGGGGACATGGAGGAGAGTCTTGCCTAATTAGATGAACCTTTAATCGTTTGAAGGTAGCGAGGGAGCATACAATCAATCTGATGGTAAGTGGAGCCTGTGGGGTCGCTGCTGCCCATGGACATTTGTAATCGAATCAAGAGCTGGTGAAGTGCATGGTAGAAGGGGAAACGGCGGTGGGTAAGACGCGGCTCATATGCGCATGCGCATGCAACAAGGACGTATCGCTGTCCCAGCTGATGACCACGCACGTGCCAACTGTGTGGGCGATTGACCAGTACCGGATTTATAAGGACGTAAGTATTAGGGGAAACCCTAGGAATCGGGACAAGAGTGGAGAAGAGGGTTGTGTGAACACGTGTGGCATTGGATGTCACAAGACTGATGGATGGATGGAAATATCTAGGGATATAGAGGAGAGTCATGCCTAATTAGAGGACTCTTTTATCGTATGAAGCTAGGAAAGGAGCATACCATAGATTATACACTTGGAGCATATAATCAATCTGATGGTAAGTGGAGCCCGTAGTCCACCTGATGGTAAGTGATCGTTAGCGCCCATTGACATTTGTTACTGGCTGATATGCGGGCGTGTGTGCAACAAGCACGTGTCCTTGTCGCAGCTGATGACCACGCACGTGCCCAATGTTTGGAAACCCTTGGACTCGGGACGAGAGGAGTGCAGAAGAGGGTTGTGTGAACATGTGTGGCATTGGATGTCACAAGACTGGCAATCTGGCGAGATACAGGAGAGTCGTGCCTAATTTGAGGAATTTTTCGTGTGAAGGTAGCAATCCCTTGGAAATGTATGAGTCTTGGAGTGACGTAAACCAGAGACTAACTAGGAGGAGATACATGTGGCATTGGATGTTAAAAAGCTCATATTTTACCAGGACTTTTTTCGTATGAATGTAGCAATGAAGCCTGTAGTCTACTTGGTGTTATGTGGTCATTGCCAGCTGTGGAAATTTATAAATGTTATCAACCCAAATACTTAAATTAATGGCTGCCTTATTACTCTTGCGGGAAAATATATCACTACATCAAAAGGAGGTGTTTACTCGTACGGTGGTTACGGTATGTTCGTTGATTGTGAATCGATTTTGATGATTTATTTTATAAGGATTTAACTCTGAAAATGTTGGTTTTTTGTTTAATAGGGCTTAACTTCAAGGATGTTAACATGTATAAGTTACTTTTTAAAATTTGTAACTCATACGAAAAACATTCATGATGCAAGAAATTTCTCCTCAGGTACTAGAAAGATCTTGGGAGGTGGTAGACGGTGTTAATGTGTCTCTTCGACTATGGGACACGTTTGGTGACCATGAGAAAGATAGAAGGTTTGCATATGGGAGGTAAGTCATATAATATTTACATCTAAAATTAGTATCAAAGTTGCTAAGTTGCAAATTATCTGTCATTATGGAATCCTGTGCGAGTCCGAGTCACACTTCGTCAATTATATAAAGTCACTTGGTTTTTTTTAACCAAATAATTGAACTCCTCGTTAAAGTCTACATGCAATCTGGCTGTTAAGATTCATCTATCAGATTACGATCACCACGTGGAGGATTACGCGTCCGATTATACAAGACTTGGCTCGCAGCGCTATATCTTTTTAGCTAGTAAATACCTATTACTTTTAATACTGTTCTTTATAGTTCAAAATATATACTTACTTTTAAGTATGGTTATGCATAACATGTATACATATGAAGTAATTTTTGTGATTTTATGCCGTGAGTTGAGTATTGTGTCGAGGGGGATCTCAAGATTTTTTCATCATGATTTGACCTTGAAGATACACCAAAAAACTTAGTTAAGTTAGATTGGATTGTATTAGAAAACCTAAGAAAGTATGCGAGGCGGCCGCTACAGCGGCCGGCCAGCGCTGGTCCTCTATAACGAAGGTCTATTCAGTATTTATTAAAGTTTACATGCAGCTTAGCTGTTGACATTGGTGATCGTAATCTAATTTTACCAATAAACTAAGAAAGTCAGCGACCGTTGGCCAACGCTGAACCATAATAACAAAAAAGTATCCACCAGTTATTAAAGTTTACACGCAACCTGGCTGTTAAGATTCATCTATCAGATTACGATCACCACGTGTAGGCTTACGTGTCCGATTATAGGTACAAGAGTCGTACTTGACTCGCGCAGATATATCCTTTTAGGGAGTAAATATTAGTGTAAATACTGTTTTTCACAGTTCAAATCTTTGTAGTTCTTTCGTATATGTATGTTAGCTTATAACATCTTCGTTTATGAAACAATTTCGATGATTCTTTATGCTATGAATTCAGTGTTGTGTCAAGGGGATCTCAATTGTTTTCATCATTAGTTGACCTTGCAGCATTTCCCTACATCAGAATTTCCCTACACCAGGGAATTCAGTTAGCTTAGGTTAGAGTGTATTAGAAAATGGAAGAATCTAAGTAAATTGGCCGAGACAGCGGCTGGCGGGCGCTGGCACTGCGTAACGTTGGCCAGCGCTGGCACTATATAATGTACTTTATAAGTACTATTTAGAAGTTATTAAAGTTTACACGCAGCTTGGCTCTTAGGATTGGTGATTGTAATCTGATATTACGATCACCACGTGAAGGCTTATGAATCCGATTATACAAGACCCGAGCTTAACTTGCATAGCTACATCCTATTAGCGAGTGCACAGTACTTTAGATACTGTTTTTCTTGTGTTTACCGTTGAAAATGTTGTACGATTAATAAAGGTTAATTGTTTATAAGCAATTAAATATAACGGGTCGTAGAATACTTATGGGTTGACTTGTTGTTTCTATGATTAAAGTTATACACACTTACATTTGTCTAGTGTCTTCCGAGCGAATCTGTACCACAAACAGACTTTTTGAGAATCCCCGTTATTTTTAACTTTTTTTGTTTAGAATTTTTAGGGTTCTTGTACCTCAAAGGTAAAAACGGGATCCTATTATTAAGCCTCCGCTGTCTAGTCTGTCTATCGGTCATCAGGCTGTATCTCATAAACCGTGATAGCTAGAAAGCTGAAATTTTCACAAATTATGTATTTCCGTTGCCGCCGTAACAACAAATACTAAAAATAAAAAAATGAAAATATTAAGTGGGGGTCCCCATACAACAAACATGATTTTTAAGAGAATGACACATTCTGTTAAAAATCACGTTTCTACTTTTTACGGTTCAAGAGATAGAGCTTTGTGACATACGGAGAAACGGACGGATAGACAGCAGCGTCTTAGTATTGGCACCCTTTGAGGATTCCGAAAACCCTAAAAAGAAATAAGTGTGCTATTATAGTCTGTACTATATCTTACTTCATTCCTTACATATTGGCAAATATTTTGCAACGCAATATCATTCTAAATGAGCTATTTCTTTCAGATCGGACGTCGTGTTGTTATGTTTCTCCATAACGAACCCTATTTCATTGAGAAACTGCGGGGCGATGTGGTATCCGGAAATAAGGTCAGTGATATGAAATAGCATACATTGTAGCTAGATGAAAATTTGTAGTAGAGTTTAGGTATCTGCCTACTATGCCTTTGCATATTATGATCGTAACTGTAAGACATGTCAAATATTCTCTTTGTTAAACTGCTTTAAAATAGAAGGTGGTTTTATGTTCATCTGTATTTAATTTTTTTACGATACCTAGGGCAAATGTATGCCGATTTTTTTTTGTTACAAAGGGTACACTTGTGGTGGATCCATTTACGGCACGGTAAGAGAATCCTTGGAAAATCGATGCAATGTCTTAAAATTAATAGGGACGAGTTGGATCATCTATTATAAGATCCATATTCATCTTTGAATTCCGATGATACACGACATCTGGACTAAGAACTACGCATCGCTAAAAGTGGCTAATTATGAAATGTCGCATTCAAATTCATCATCATTAACCCATTACTGCCCCAGTGCTGGGCACGGGTCTCCTCTCACAATGAGAAGGTTTTAGGCCATAGTCTACAGCGCTGGCCAAGTGTGAATTGGTAGACTTCACATACCCTTGAGATTTTTCACAATTTCTTAGGCATGTAGGTTTCGAGCTGGGATCTTGGATGGGAAAGAGCGAATTCTCAACTAAGCTATCACTGCTTTTTGACATTCAAATAAAATAAAATCTAATATACTCGTAAAGCACCGATTGCCTAATTAAAACTTATGGATTTTGTAAAAAAAGAAGTTTCAAAGAACCAGTTATTTATTTAGATTTTTGGACTATTTTTTTGGAACTATCTTACTACTAGGAAAAGTTAGTATTTTTCCAAGAACAGACGGGCTACCTGATGATAAGTAGTCATCGTCGCCTATGGACATTTACGGCACCAGGGGGACCACTTTATCTTTATTTAAAATTTCCAAAGTCAACACAATATGTGTTGCCCCAAATGCTACAAAACTTTTTACACTTGCAGACGGTTCTGTCCAAACACACCGGTGCTGCTCGTGGGGTGTAAAAACGACCTTCGCTACATGTACAGGGATGAGACGTACTTGAACTACTGCAAAGATCGCAGCCCCTTCATCAGGTGAGTTATATTACATAGTATAAGGTAGCAAACGAGCCTGCTGTTCACTTTTTTATCGTCTTATGGTAGCAAACGAGCATGCAGTCCACCTGATGGTAAGTGGTCACTGCCGCCCATGGGCATTAGTGATCATCCCCGATTGAGGTTGATCACAGATGCTACTCTTGAGGAGTACGATGTTCGCCTCGCATCTAAATATAGCCGGCAACCATGCCTCTCCAAACCGAAATACAATAAATTGCTTCACGGAGGATTATGAGGGTGGCGGTGCTACCTCCCCGGTCGAACTACATGAGTTCTACCTACCAAACCACTAGATGGTAAGTGATCAGTTACATTGTAATCAAGTGTCAGTATCAACGATGGAATCGCTCCTAAAGTTGACCACAGATGCGTTGCTACTCCTAAAGATTATGTTCACCACGTGAGTAAGTATAGCCGGCATCCACTTTTTCGAAATCAAAACAAATTACTTCTCGGAGTTTGCATGTATTAAACACGCTAGTGTTTAAAATGAATTAGATGCCTCTTCATTATTTTTTTTCCATAATAAAAATCGTAAAAATCGAGCGGTTTCGGAGAATGCAATTACAAACACGATGACACGACATTTTTATATTTATGTTAGATATAGGTTAATTTGTGTAGCACCACCTTAATATTTCGTGTGAACACACCCTTAAACAGTTGACAAAGTATAACTGACTGAACACCACTCAGACCTATTAAAAACGCAACGAACTGAAAGTGTGTCAACTTTCAAATGCTAATTTCGACCTTACTGCTCAGACAATAGCGTCCAGCATCACATCCTAATTAACATCAAAGCTGTAATGTACTCATTAGTTTGCAAGCGAACTTGTATCGTATTACGTTCATTTAGAGTTTATTTTTAACTGTATCTATGTGATGGGAGCATCATTTGCACCGGGTAACATGCCTTATTGTCGGTTTACGTAACTAACTGCTATCGACTACTTACGATATAAGCGGCGGATAACGCGTGCTTATGTAAGTCATTTTATGACTTGTCTATGATGTAGACGTAAGATAAGTACTTGGTTTGTTGGGTAACCAAGCATTCGTAATGTTATTACATATTCCCATGAAAATTTGGTTTTGCCAGGTGGTAGAACTCATATAGTTCAACCGCGGAGGTACGGTGGGCCAAGAAAGTGGTGTACCAGTTTGCATTTGGTTTCCTAGTCATTAAACATTACATCAAAGTTCAAAATTGAAAACTAAAAAAAAGAACAAAACAAATGTCACGTATCATACGCACGTAAAAGTTGTCAGATCTATCTGCAAGCGAAACTAACCTTTATCGTCTATGAATCTGCAAGCGGCATTCAACCTTAGGGTGGTAAACCAGTTCTTTGGCCGACCGTACCACCGCCACCCAAATAATCCTTCGTGAAGCAATTTATTGTGTTTCCGTTTGGAGAGGCGAGGTTGCCGTCTATACTTACAAACGAGGCGGTGTCGGTGGTACCTTCCCGGTAGAATGAGTTCTACCACAGACTACATGACTACATAAATTCTACCACCTGGCAAATTTACGATGTCTACGAAGTTTCGGAAACTTTATTGAACTTGAAATTACGATCCGATGAAATGCCAATCAAAATCAATTCTTCAAACGATAATACGCTGCTTCATAAAAGTACTTTTAATTGTATAAGTGGCAAACGTGCATGCAGTCCATTTGATGGTAAAAGTCAGGGGCGGCTCTAGCTCGTGTAGCGCCCGTGTGCAATGAAACCCTGGCGCCCCCTAGGCCTGACCCCCGCCCCCCTCCCCCCAACGGCTATAACTATTTACTTTGCTGACGTAACAAGAAAGTTTTTTCATATTCCAACAAGCTATTTTATAAGTAGATGATTTTATAATGGTGGTCCGAGACGATGCTCTTAGCTGTTAGCGCCGCGGCACCCCTGAGACGGCGGCGCCCGTGTGCATTGCACTCCCTGCACTATCGGTTAAGCCGCCCCTGGCAAAAGTACACTGTTGCTCATGGACATCCATTGTAATTATACTGATTAGTAGTTCTACAAATAACAGCGCAACATGGTCGACAAAGATATGGAAAGTCATAGGTTGAAGAGCTTGGAGATTTCAAGTATCTAAGATATACAAAAAGCTAATTTTACTGATTGCCAGTATATCAGTGACAGCAAATAACAAGACTATTACGAATACTTTCAGCTTTAGATTTTCAAAATTATGCGGGTATTCAAAGTGAGCTATCACTGAACGTATGCCAATAACTTCAAAAAGGTGTGGTACGGCTGTGAACAAAATTCGAGATCCCAGAATTATTATAGGGTCAAATAATTTCCTCCTTAACTACTCCCCCTATAAAAATGTAACTTTGCAAGCTCGACATTTCAGTTACCTCCCCCGCCCCCGCCCATAAAAGTTACAGCAAGGTCTCGACTGTGTTTTGGATTGATCAGTCCTGAACTACTCCACCAAACAATTCTAGCTTTGTATAGATTGATTGAAAACAAGTCTTGTAAGTGCTACAATATTCATTTGATGTAAGAAGCCGTACATCTGTGAATTCGATACAAAATTAATTGAAGCGACAGTGCAAAGAGCTTGATTTTCACGTAATTTTTATTACATCTCAGAATCTCAATATCTATCTTATCTATATAAATAGAAATAATCGATAAATGTGTTGCTAAGCGCAAAGCTCAAGAACCACTGACCAATTCTGATAAATCTTTTCTCACATTTTCGCACTTCAACGGGGAGGGTTCTTATGAAAATAAAAGTTGGAAAAAGTAGCATGGAAATTTAAAAACTCCTTAGTCTCTTCCATTATAAACACTTTTTAGCAACCAATACAAATATTAGACGTGAAATAAATGACGTACATCAAATCTGGAAAAAATCTACGTGAGACGAACGTAGGCTACGTTTGCACTCCGGAGAGAGTGGACATCGGTCATCATGGGTTTCAGGATATTGGAATTTAGAATTACATTGTAATTTGATCCGTGGAGATAATAATTTATGAACGGGGGAATAAAATAGCTACATTTTACTATAGTAATCTTTAGCTCTGATTAGTAACATGAGTTTATTGAAATTCTGTCCTGGCGGAATAATGTCTTCTAGGTGTGCTAGTATATAATAAAGAGACATTTATCCGTTAAAAGTGTATATTAAAATAATAATTATTACTTCCAGTTATTGGGCATTCAAAGGTATGACAGGATCTGGGACACCAGTACTCCAATTGGCCAATGAATGGTAGAATTTTGTCTGTCACTAACATATGAGTTGTCTCATTTACGTCTATGAGGGGCCTTTACTTCAACATGGTATATTTTGCGTTTATGTATAACTTTTTGTATAGCGTTTACGTATGCTTTTAGCATTAGGGGTCAAGGCTTCGGAGTGATAGTGAGTTTTACCACCTATATCTATAAGGATTACGGAGGATCTATTAATTCGGAATAATCGGTATATTTTGAGTTCTGGTGTCTATGAAGATTAGGAACTTTGGTATGTTTGAGTGTTACCATCACCTTTTGTATAGGGACGTTTTCTTCATCGTGCTTTTGAGTTTTGCCCTACAAAGATTAGGTTTTTGGGGCACTAATTAGGTGTTAAGGAGTTTTACCACTACCAAGTTTAGGAGCCATTACTTGGGCATTTTCATGACTTTTATTTCTTACCTACGTCTGTTTGGAAGCAGTTAATTGGTCAATTATTTACGTCCTTTATATTGTAAGTCAATATTTTTTGCAGGGCACCAAGAAAAAGTGATCTAGTAATGCCGGACCAAGGCCGCGCCCTAGCTCACGAGTTCGGCATATACTACTATGAGACATCCGTCTTTACTTATTACGGTGTGAACGAGGTGTTCGAGAATGCGATCCGGGCGGCATTGATCGCTAGGAGACAGCAGAGGTTCTGGATGACCAATCTAAAGAGGGTCCAGCGGCCTTTGCTGCAGGTTTGTACACTCACACACACACTCTCTCACACATAAATTCACATGCACACGCACACACACATCAACAAACACACAAACGTAGAGTGAGGGAAAGAAATGAGAAAGGAGATTCATGCATACACGTTTTTTATTATGCTATAGAAGAAGGAAACTTATATGCAGTGCACCACTTTTGGTCACCAGTGTTCATACTGGATCGTCCTGGAAGTAATCATTCTGGAAGCTTTATTTGAGATTTCATTAAGATGGTCGCTTTTTATATAAGTGTCTTCGGGAACTGTGGTGTAGGAATGGGTGGTATCGTCCAGGGCAGTACACATATTAATAAAAAGAAATCAAATTGTTAAATTGATAAGATACGACAAATAATATTCAAAATTTTCTTTTTTTCTTTTTAGGCGCCTTTCCGTCCACCAAGACCCATGGAGCCAGAAGTCGTTGTGGTGGAAAGTGTCTATTTGGAGAACATGACGACTTTGCTACGTCAACAGGTGCGTTTGACGCAAGTTTTTATTAATTATTAAATTTCAATTGTGTCCTTATGCTCCAAGAGATACAACCATATGATAGACGGATTGTCGAATAGCGGAATCTTAGTAAAAGCGTTTTGTTAGCACCCAGTGGCTACGGCACCCTAGGAGATTACCAAATATTACAAAAGTGCTTCGAATTGTACATAATTTAATTTGATCAGTTTACCCTAATTACAAAATCTCTTCCAGTATTTCTCGGACATGGTGATCATATGCGGTGCCAAAGGTTTTCCAGTGCACCGCTTCATGATGGCGGCGGCCTGCGAGGCGTTCCACCGGCTGCTGACCACCGACTGCGTCAGCCTCTCCGCGGAGCTCGCCAGGAGCTCCAGCGAGAGCAGCATGGTCAGTGGGGCTAGGGCACCGTGTGGAATGGGGTGAATGGCTGATGTAGTGTTTGTGTCATCTGGTAGAATGGATGAATGGTGAATGGATGTATTTGGATTACGTTTCTGGATAAGGATTTTTGTGGATTTTAAGAATGTTTGAAGAATTTCACGAACTTTGAAGGATGTTCAAGGATACTCAAGATTTTAAAGGACACAAAAAGATATTAAAGGATTCACTGAAAATAACCTGTGGTATAGAAATACATTGTCCATTGGAGTTTCCATAGATTGGTAAATCGATAATTCAGTTTGCTGCAGTGTTCGAATATCTTTTTAGGGATAGCAATTTATGATACGGACATCATTGTAATTCAAGATGTAGACATTTACTCGAGACATCTAATCTAGCATGTTCAGTGGGGCTGGAGCATCGTGTGGGATGAATATGTACCACACATCATCCACCAGGATGGTTGATGCAGTGTTTGTGTAATTAGATAGATAAGTGGTGGTCAAATAGTTTTAATCTCATTTAAAAGGAGTTTTATGGATTTTAAGATTTTTTAATGATACTCAAGAATTTCAAGGATGTTCAAGGTTTTAAGAAAGATTTTAAGAAAGTCGGAATATTTCTAAGGATTCTTTCTTACTTAGGAATCTGTATACAGAGTATAAGGTAATAACATATCAAAGGTAAAAGTTCCTTAAGTTTCCTTTCTGTACATAGGTAAGCAGTATGGGCGAAGCGACTACAGGCGAATTCAACGAAGACACCGAGTACTTGATAAGACAAGATCAAGCAAAGCAAATGAGGTAGGCCTATATCTAGAGGAAATAATTTGTACCATAATCACCGATAGCTGACACAATCAGCTTGGGATGGGTTGACCATGGGATGTTTCTAAAATCCAAAAAATATCAATATTCACACACACACATCTTCACGTCAAATCCCTGACACCTCCTTCAGACAGCACACGATCAATTTGATCATGAAATGTCAGTCTTTGTATATCAATATTCCTATCTCTTTTCTTGTAAGCTCAGTCCAAACAAACAAGTTGTGACAAACAAGTATCTTCAACTTGTTTGTCACAACTTGTTTGTTTGGATTTTAGTGATTTTCGTTTCATAGACTTTCCGATTCCGTTGCATCGAGTTTCAAATCTAGGTGCTAAAAAATCTTTCTACAATATTTATATTTTATTCTTCAGATGCGTCCTAAACCTGGAACTCACAGAAGGACGTAGACTTAGTGATAGGATTTTTGTATAAGAAGCTTTAAAATAAAGCAATGTTTTCAGGGTGTGGGATCAGATCAAGAGACGTTCCTCTTGCCAGATACTGCCACTCAGCGACAGCTGCAAGAAACCGCCAGACTTATACAGGGAGGTCAACCATCCCGCTATCAACTCTATTAGAGTTGTTAAGGTTGGTGCTAGTTTCTCTATTTATAGTTATAAGAATAGAGTTATAAGAAGTAAAAGTTTTTGACGTGGAACATTTAATATGGCGGTTTGATGGAGTACTTTCACACTCAGAGACGCAATATTTTGTATCCCAAGCAGGAATACTCGTATGTTTTAGTATGAGCAGTGTTTTAGTGTCATTGGTGTGATAACTGTGTTAGTTTAATAAGTATGTAAGTTTGATGGGTGTGTTGGTGTATGGGTGTGTTTATGTCATACAATCTATGACAAGAATGTGTTTAAAATTAAAAGGTTTTTATTTAACTATTTGTATTATGTCTTATTAAATACGGTCTAACGTTTATCAGTGTGTAATAATCTATGCAATCAATAAAATTTTCGATTCAATAATTTTTTTCTTGTTTTTTAAATAAAACAGCTGAAAAGATTTGATGTTATTGACTTGATTTTATGATTAGCTACCTGAGGTTACACCCGGGCGTGGTGTCAAATAAGTCTTTTCATCTATTTCGTATTTATAATATATAATTCTTTCCATCCGTCAAGACATTTTTTTCTGTACCTTTGAAGGTCTCCTCAGTCTCCGTCATATCTCCACGATTATCGGTCCTATAGTTAATATGATCACATTTTTAGTTTTAGAAGTTGACAAATCAAAATGTGAACGATTTAATTCCAGTGCGACAAAATCCAGCACGCGACGTCTCAAACCCAAACAATTGTGACCATGAGCAAGCTGATCTCCCAAGCCGTGATGCAGGAGATCATCAACTTCATATACACGGGTGCCTTGGACAGCGGGGCCTTCAAGCAGCAGGTGGGTGGATCGGCCCTGTGGACTTGGGCCTGAGTCAGGACCTAAGTCTTAGGGCCTATAAGCTTACGGCTTAGGAAGGCAGAATTGTTTGGCTTCTTGTGTACCCTTTGGCTTTTTCCGAATGTGTGTGCTGCTAATGTCTTAATAATTATATTTGACAAGAATAGACAGTTCAATATAGTTGTTGTTAGTCAATAATTATTACCGTTAAATTGTTGTTAGTCAATAATTATTACGTTTACTTTAGACATAAACAGATTTCTTACTCTTATTGAAAACTATTTTCATTCCCTAATTAGTTAATCTACTTTTCGATTATTTCGATTATTCGAACTATTTTTGTGTAAATTTAATTTTAATATTTGAATTTTTTTCCATTACAAATTATATTAGTGATTTTTTTTGACTCAATCTTGTTTGATTTAAAAATTCTTGGGTGTTTAAAACTTTAGTACAAATGAAAGACATTTGCAGTACATACAAATATGGCCTAAGCTTATATCACTTTCAAACGTATAATTAAAATACTATCTACTTTTAATTATTGACTACTTAAGTTTGATTGCGGCTTTTTATTCAATAAATTAATTGTATTTCCGCTTCGATAATTCCTATTTTTGTATTTACCGTCTTTCTTATATTATTCTTATTAGCCCTTCTATTTTATGTATAACTAAATTAATTATAATTATTAAATAAAAATATAATAATAAATTAATAATAATGTGTTCTGCAGTCCGCTGTTATCGGATTACTACTGGTAATTGTCATTATTAATAGTTAACAAATAACGCATAAAATTCATAATTATTAATTTTCCATTATTATTATTATTTATTAATTATCTTTCAAATTATATGTCTCGATGTTGTATGTAGACGAAATAATTGGATTTATACATGTATTACTTGTAGTAATTTTATACATAAATATAAATCACGTAATTATTCTTTTACACCATAACACCCATTGCACATTATAGTAGACTTATTATATAATAATAATTAATTTTATTAATAATTATTACGTATATAATATAATATATCATCATATTTCTAACACTTGCTTTTCATTAAAACGCCACACATTTTCTTCCTCGCCTTGTGCATCTATTAATTTTATTAGATTGACAAATGAAATAAACATAATGTAAATTTGAATTTATTGATAAATTAAGTGTTCTTGGGTACTCTTAATGTATTTAATGAAATTAGTTTTTATTTATTTTTTACGCGTGTATTAATGAATTTTAAAATTCCTTAAGCTCGAAAGCAGGGTTGTAAAATTAATATTAGCTTGAATGTTTCGCGAAGTTTTCCAATAATAAAAAAGGAACAAATGTAATGAAGTCTGTTTAAATTACTTCTCATAAATATCCACAAAAAAAATGCTAGTGAACAATCAAAAGGATATTATTAATAGTGAGTTGCGGTCCATAAAGTAACACAAAGAGAAATATCGAGAAATAATATATCTAGATATATATAACATATCGAGCAATAATATATCAGGATATATCCACAGAGTAGGTGGCGTTAATGGAACGGTAGTACCGTTACTAATATTTTGCACACATTTAGGAATAAGACACGTTACCTATAAGTAATTTTCCGTCTGAAATTTTCAAGAAATACCTATTAAATATTAAATGTTCACCAATGAATAGTAAACTTGTAGGTTTTAAGCAATTTCTCATTCGTGAAATAAAAAAAAAAATCATTAAAGTCAGTTTAATTACGAGGTCAATCGATCTTAATCATCAGAAGACATAGTCACCAATCTTCTCACATTTAATGTTATTGAATGAATCCTTCTCATTGGCTAAACGTGCTTAAGTCATAAAATCCGCCTAACATAGTCATTCAACACAAATTATACGCTAAATAACACATCTGTGACGCTAAGACCACCACTGACGTTTCAGTAATTATTAAAACAAGATTTACAAGATATTACTGACTTAGGTCTCAAGATTTTCATAGTTATAATTAACCTATTGATTTAAACATAAAGTAATGCTATTAATCAACTAGTAATTTGATATTAAATCGAATTAGATTTTTGTAAACTCTCATTTGAATAGATTATTGTTTTTTTTACCTCAAAATATACATTTAGCGGATTTTTGGCCTTCTTCCTTTTTTACCAATTAAGACTATGAAATATTATATTGTCTTTGAATAATAAGTTTGATCAGTGTAAGCAACACTATAGAGTTTTATAATTTAAAATTGACAAATGTCCCAAGAGATTACAAAATTAAAATTCTACCCTAAAAGATCCCAAAACAAAAATTCAATTAAATTTTACAAACAACATAACTGTACCACTCTATATTTTTTTCTTTAGATTGATAATTCACTTATTTATGCAATGTTATAAACAGGAGATTCGTCAGGCGGCCGAGTTGCTCGGGTTCCACGAGTTGACTAAACTCAGTCAGTTCATACTGGACCAGCCTCTGCTGTTCGATAAGGGGTTCATGCTGAAGCTTCATACCGTAAGTATTTAAAGTAAATAAAAAGAATAACATTCCCCGCCGTCTTTAAATTATTGGTACCTCTGGATACATAAGGTTTTTTGAATCAGGCAACTCTAGATATTTTCAACTAATGTCTCAAATAGAATTATGCAATTTGTCTAGTTTAATTATTATTATATTTTAATATAATATTTACATGTTATAAAAAAAAAACAAAAATAAAAATAAATTAAACAGTGTTGAAAGAAACAATAAATATAGGCAGACCAAGAATTGAGCCCTGAAATACTCCGTTAGTTCTATGACGGCCTGATGCTTTTGTTTAATTCATTTACGTTTTTTTTAATCGAACAGATGATTTTAATTTTTTGTTTGCCCATCTGTTGCTGTAATGTGATATTGATTGTTTTCATGTTCCAATTAAAAATATTTTTAAGTTTACATGAGTCAAAAGCTTTAGATATGTAAATTACAAAAATAGCAATTATTTATAACTTAGTAACTTTTGAAAAATGTGTCGTAAGAGTAACTTTAAAAAGTTACATTATATTACGGGGTCTTTTTATAGAATTTCTAGTACGTTACGTTTTGTCAATAGCTTGTTCTAGTCTCGTAGAGTGACCATCTACCGTTGCTGTTTTGTTTTCATACACCTTATCAATAGACAGGCGTAAATTTGTCTCAGTTCTCTCAAAAATCCTTCCAGCCCCTCCCAATAAGACTTCGCGACATGTACGTGGAACGCAACTTGTTCGCTGACGTGACCTTCGACCTAGATGATGGAATCCACCTCGCGCACAGAGCGATGCTGATGGCCAGATGCGACCCCATGAAGGCCATGTTCCAGGGTCACTTTAGGGAGAGCACTTCCAGGGTGGTGAGTTGGTGCTCCTTTTGTTATTTTTTATAGTAGAGAAGTGGATATGAAGTTCACCTTCATGGCAAGTGGGCATTGCTGTCCATGGATGTTTATAAACAACCACAAATGCGTTTGAGTCGCACATGAGGTTGACCATAAATACGTTGGTAAAACTGACGGCTAAGATGTTTGCTTTGTAAGATTATCTGGAACTGGAACACTTACTTTACGTACTTCCGGTGATTCTAATGTTTAAATTGGTTTTGGTGCATCCATTTTGTTACAGCATCTTCTAAACAGCAGTGGTTATGTGTGTGGTTTTGATATTTAAAAATAAATAAACGGAAATCAATTTTAACTGAAATGTTTTTTATTTTGAATGTATGGATGTATGGTGGTGGATGTGGTGAGATGTATGGTAATATTATATTTATATTACTCAAGTATTATATATTCCAAAAAAATTAAACGATTTTGATTTCGAATTAATCTTCACAGATCTCATTCCCTGGTGTGAAGATGTATGCGTTCCATATTCTGTTATGCTACATATATTCGGATATGGTACCTTCGGTGGAGCCAGCCCGTTGCTTGGAGTTACTGGAGCTGGCCAACCGTTTGTGCATGAATCGTCTGGTCTCGTTACTCGAGGCCAAGGTTATAGATCAGCTGCAGCATCAGGACAGGTTAGAATCGTTAATATCATCATCGTCGATATCATCCTCGTTTTCATCACCATCGATATCATTATCATCATCGTGGTAGTAACCGTCGTCACCATTATCGTTACCATCGTCGTCGTTATTGTTACGTCGTTGTCATTATCATCATTACTGATATCGTTAATGATATTGTCATTACCATCATCATACCAGTAACCATCGTTATCATTATCATCATCATTGATATCATAATGATATTCGATAAACATATTCGGAATCATTATCATCGTTCCTATTGACATCATCGAATTGTGATTATTATCGTCATCCACATTGTCATACCAATCTTCATTAATTGTGCTCATGGTCAATCCTATTATCATCTTTGTGGTACTAATCGTTGTCTTCATTGACATCATTATGATATTTATCATCGTCGTCAGTATCGTTATCATCATCATCGACGCTATGAAAATGAATGCGTTAGAATCATACACATGGATGATGTGTCGTCATCATCATCATATAATATCAATAATCGATTAAAATATTTGTCATTTCCGTCGATTCCAATATCATCATCGTATTAACTGTTTTCATTATTATCATCATGGATATAATAATGATAGTCGACATTACCATTGTCTTCAATATTTTTTATCAACATCATCGACGTTTTCATTACCATAGCCATCGTTATCATAAACATCATTATTATTGCCATCATCATCATTTAAGTAAAAGTGTATTAAGTGCTAATAAAAATCCTATTGTTTCAGAGTGTGCGGTGAAGACGACCAGGTGGTCGAGATAGCGCTTTCTTTGCTGGAGCCTGTTAAGGTACGAAGATATTTATGATTTAGGACTACATAATTAAGTATTAGTATTAATAATTATTTGTTAGTTATTAATTAATTATACACATTGATTGTCGTTGATGTTTTGTCTGACTTACTTATTTGTTGACAGAAGTGGCAAATTTATCTTCGTATTTTGGGTGTTAGTGATATTTGTGTTGCATGTAATAAGCTCTAGAAGGATCGGTACATTTAAAGCACATTTTTAAAAAATCTCAAAAAAGCGCCATCTGACGTGTCCAAATTTAAAAACAAAGTTAAACATAAGTACAAAATATTATTGAAATCTGTTATGTAGTTTCGACCATGGATGACGTGCCTTACACATCGTGTCACGATGAATGGACGACATAGAACTGACTGATTGTCATTGACCGGCATCTCTGTCTCTCCAAAACCGAAATGTGAGAACTGCTTGAAGATAAGAATGGCGTTGGTACATCCCCGTCAAAGTACACGAGCAAAGAGCTCAACCACCTGAAAAAATTAAAAAAAAAATGTTTTTTTTTTATTGCAACAGTTGCACAACGCCCACAACCTGGCCGACTGGTGCACGTGGCGGCTGTGTGGCGCGTACGACCGCGTGTGCCGCGCCAAGCACCTGTCGCCCGCCTCGCGCGACTACCTCTCCGACAACCGCTGGCCGCCCGTCTGGTGAGACACACAAATACACCAATACATACATATATATATACATATCAACACCGCATGCGATAACACACATGCAAGCACTAACACGCCACACGCTTCTCACAATCAAACGCACTAGAACACGTGCACACGAAAACCCGGACACGAACACGCGCACACGACCATGCGGACACATGAAACACGTGCATAGACAAACTTGCACAGGGATACACGCACACACCATGTGGACTCATGCACATGAACACGTTCACATGAACGCGAGAACGAAAGCGGTCGTCCCATATTCCGTGGCGCTGTCGCCTCCGGTCAGGGGTCTACGGGCCTCGAGGAATCCCTC
>DWNR01000321.1:0-21287 GCA_018250455.1 Polygonus leo | reverse complement strand
TCCTCCGTGAAGCAATTTATTGTATTTCGGTTTGGAGAGGCGTGGTTGCCGGCTATACTTAAACGCGAGGCGAACATGTTACTCCTGAAGGGTAGCAACGCTTCTGTGGTCAACTTCAAGTACGATTTATTCGTGCTCGGGGACGATGACTAATGTCCATGGGCGACAGTGGCCACTTACCATCAGGTGGACTGCATGCTCGTTTGCTACCTTAAGACAATAAAAAAAATAAGCTTTAATATGTAAAAATCTTGTGACACTGTTATTATTTTATTGAACTGAAAACTTCTATAGTCATGTCACACGACTTTGGGTAGGGAAAAAACTATGGGTTGGCATCAGCAACATGCTAATGCTAAGGCATATCTATAACTAAGAGTATAACTATAAACATATTTTAAACAGCTGCTTGTAGGTGTGTGCGTTGAACGCTTCATGGATAGACAAAGTTTTGTAAATTGACATTTGAAAATTTACTATTATTTATTTTCTAATATTTAATTTAGATTAACATTGATAATTTTATTTAAATACTAGCCGTGCCCGCGGCTGCGCCCGCTACCCCTCCTTTTAGGGGTTGAATTTTTATAGCCTAAAACATGGCCGGGAGTCTTCTCGACAGATTAGTCAAGTTTGCATCAAAATCCGTTTAGCCGTTTTCACGTGATGCGTGGTCAAATAAACAGACAAACAGATAAACAGACAAACAGACAAAAATCCTAAAAAATGTTGAAACGTGTTCGGTTATCGATTCTAAGTATCCCTAGCCAACTATTTTTCGAATATCTTCCATGTACAGATTTTCTCTTTAGCTTTATTATATGTATACCTAGATAAAAATATGCAATTATACGAATAGAATTTATTTTCATATATTTTCTGTATAAAAGGGACCTACATATATTTTTCGGACGCCAAAATTTACAATTCGAGTTGTAAGGATAACATGATGCACATGAAATGAAATCAGTTATTGCATGAAATGAAACGTAATTAATGTATGTTTAATTCAATTACAACATAATAATATTTATTTGTTTACATATTGTTATACTGAACAAATTATTCATAAAGGCGGTTTAGGGACTATACCGAATAAGATAAGAACTAACAGCCACATTATTACTACTATACTTATTTATATCGCAAAGTTCCCCTGGAGAGGTAACACCTCCACCCTCATAATCCTCTGTGAAACAAGTGTTGTGTTCCGGTTTAGGAGAGTCGTTACCGGCTACACTTAAAGACGAGGCGAACACCTTAGTCCACAATGGTAGCAATGCATCTATGTTTTTTATCGTCTTAAGGTAGGAAACGAGCATTCAGTCCACTTGATGGTAAGTGGTCACTGTCGCCCATGGACATTAGTGATCATCCCCAAGTACGATTAAATCGTATTTGAGGTTGACCACAGATGCGTTGCTACCCTTGAGGACTAAGATGTTCGCCTTGTATTTATGTAAGCCGGCAACCATGCCTCACTAAACCGAAATACAATAAACTGTTTCGCAAAGGATTATGAGGGTTGCGGTGGTACCTCCTCGGTCGAACTACATGAATTCCTCCACCTGGCAAATGTTTCCGGTAAGATTCAATTATATTTGGGGTTGTTTACAAATATCCATGGGCGGTAGTGACCATTAATCATCAGATGGTAATAAACCCATACAACCCTACAGAACAGTAACAAATATTGCTTTAAGAAGGATCATAAAGGAGTGAGACCTCCCCCAGATGTACTACATGAGTTACCTACCCGAGTCTACAATCTTTCATACTAATAGATTCACAGAGTAATACAACTAGAGAGTGATTATTACACCACCCATTTACACCGCAGTGTGCGACGGGCGTTATCAGCGCTATCGGTGGAGGGGATACGATTTAGCCGACTTATATTCGTGATCGCGCCCGTTCAGTCCTAAACCCGCCGCGTGTCCGTACGTACGTGCTGTACTCAAACAAAACGAAATGTGTAACGTTTGCACCAGAGACGTCCAGCCCCCGGTGGTCGCTCAGCCGAAGCCGAACCGCGCGTTGGAACGCATGAAGAAGAAGCACAACATCGTCACCGACCCCACCAATGAGGAGATACAGAAGACCATCGCCTACCAACCTGATCTGCTGGCGGTTTCCACCCAGTACTCGAAGGTCGCGTACGATATCTTCAAGCAGCTCCTCGTGCGGGTCCAGGAGTCGAAGGCCTATGTGTGAGTAAAGTTTCGTAATATATAGAAAGTGGTACTTCGAATTGACTTAAGGTTATATGGAAAGTGCAGTTTTTGGAATCGTTTCGTTTCGCACTTTCGGTTTAATTTTGCGGTTGATCTATATTGTATTTTCGTGTTTTATTTATAACAATATGAAGGTATAAGCTGTACTGAATTTTTTTGATAGAATTTGTAATTGGGTTATGGGATTCATAGGGTGACATGTTCAAAATTCATGGGGTTTTTATACAGAATGTATTAACAATGAAGAATCGTGATGGAGCATGCTCTAGAACTAGGTTCAATAGGTGCATTTAATTAGAATATCATTTGCAATAGTTTTCATAAGGCTTTCATAAGGCATTCAAATTATATGTATAAGTCCATACAGTTATGTAGATACTACAAAGATTACATGTTTAAGTAATTAACAAACACAAAGTTCCGTTAACACATGAATGCAACGATTTTTAAAAAGTTTTATACTAAATAGCATTCATTTGAAATCTTCGTCGCGAACTCTAAAGATAAATTTCTCCCAAGGTCACGCAGTTGCAATGTTCTTCAGACTTCTTCAATAGTACAGTCGGCTAAACATTCAATCATTTTTATCAGTAAAAAAACATTTGATACATATTTTATTAAATACTAGGTGACCCGACAGGCGTAATCCTATCTTAATATTTTAAGTAAAAGCTATGTTGCTATGGTCACAATAGAAAAGTTAATAAGATCGATAAGTTTTCTTGAATTTTATAATTTTCTGCGCAACTTTCTTAAGTTTTCTTTAATAAGAGCCATGTTCTGGAAATAATAAATACAACAAAAAAAGAATAAGCGAAATTCGTCCAGCCGTTCACGCGTGATGCCCTGGACCAAGGAAAATAAGGATTAATTAATTTTATAGATAGATAAAAAGAAAGAAAATGTTTGACACAATCAACGCAATTTTATCGCGTTTTAATTCATTCATTCATTTGTTTCAAAGGATAAGACTTTAAAAACATTTCTACGATGACTTGAAACAAAATGATTAATCTTATCAAAATACGCCATTGTCTCTACGTACAATTAGATACATATTTATGTCTGTCTATTTGTAAAAGTATTAATTAGATATTCATTAAGAGTTTTTATTCATAACTGGCAGAACAACGTTTCCCGGTCAGCTGACCGGGAAACGTTGTTCTGCCAGTTTGTGAGATTAGGGCTCAAATTTTTTTTTTAATCAAATCAAATTATAAAAAATAAAACAAAAATGTTTGTCCACAAAATTACCTAGCGATATAAAAAATAGCCTACGACCTGTTCTCAATTCTTAGAACATCTTAATCCTCAAGGGTAGCAACGCATCTGTGGTCAACCTCAATATACACAAAAAACGTGGTTGCCGGCATTACTTACACGCGAGGCGAACATCTTAGTCCTCAAGGGTAGCAAGGCGATCAAACACGGATCAATCATACTCGAAGATGATCACGAATGTCAATGGGCAGCAGTGACCACTTACCATCAGGTGGACGGCATGCTCGTTTGCTACCTTACGCGATTAAAAAAACCAGCACTTAAATCTCAGTTAACTTGTACCGTTCGCTTTTTTCATAAAATAAACACTCGCATCAATATGTAGTAGTTTCATGATTCTGTTCATTTTTTGTGTTACACATAAGTGCATTATCGGATACACGTTTTGTGGTCACGCAGCGGTGGCCACCGTTCACTAGCGGCACTGTTTTTACCAATACTATACCTGTTGTACTATATGAAAGACATATCGTACATACATGTAGAGCCTAGCAACTATAGTGATAGGTTAAAATTGATAAATTGATATTAAAATATATAATTACTTAAAATATATTAATATCAATATGGATCAATATCGAAATACATAATATAATTTTGTTTGCAAGATTTGTTTCAAAAATTAACTAACATATTCTGGAATTAGCGAACTAAAACTTTACGTAGAGACAAAATTACAAAGCTTTAGCTACTTGACAACCAGTTGGAGTGATTAATATTCCAGAACTTAAAACTAGTCATTTACACTGCACAAGCTAATCCTTTATAGTCTTGTGTTACGAGGTCAATCAAGAATACTTCTAAGTACTTATAACTGTAGTGCTTGTCTTCCGAAAATGACCGTTGAGAACCAGAACATTTTTCAAATCAGAGTACATCATCTCTAACTGTCTAACTGAAATATTTCAAAGGGAAACCTTAAATGAACAGAGTAATTTATAATCATATAACATAGATTATATTTATAACTAACAAATTGTACATTATTTATAACTCTTAAGAGTTAAACAATAGAATATTACGTCAGACACATGATACATTAATTAACAGTTCATGAGAAATATAATAAAGATTCTGCTGGAGAAACTTTCTACGAATCCAAAATTTGGGAAATCGTTCTCCAAGTGCATTGTTTCAAAAACCTTTGTGAGATCCACTATATTAGCCAAAGTAAAATGTCTTAATTAGCTTAATTTATTATTTTAAAATATACTACTAAGTTACGATACTTTCTTAAAAATTTTAAGATTTGAGTTTTTCTACTTTCTATTCCATCATTGCCTAAATAATTTTATAGCGCATCAGTAATTAGATTCAAGTAGAATACAAATACTATTTAAATATTCTTGTGATTACCATAGATTACAACGATCATAGAGTAAAGAAAAATATAGAACCAAATCCATAGAGAACTAAACCCAAACCCAAATGCTTCTTAAAATTAAATCGCCAACGCTTAAAACACGCGAAGTTCTGCCGACTTAAATAAACAAAACAGAATTATTCTGTTCGGTCAAGTATAATATTTCACAGTATCGTGTGACATTCTCTTGAGTAAGATTGACATTGGGAGCCTGTCAATTTGGTGTCGGGAAAAGAATTTCTTCTGATACAAAGAACTTTATTCTGATACAAAGAAACTCATTTACGAATATTTTTAAGAAGCGTTTTATAATTGACAAATATAAAAAGAAAATAAATATCCGAATATCGAAGATCTATATAAACAAAGCGATAGTACTACTCACTTACTAATTAACCTCTTAATTTTAAAACTACTAAAATCTATTAAATTTTAGTTTGACTGGTGAAGCTATTAATGAATTTTATGACAGACGGACAAATTTAAGAAGTTAAGGTATGGGAAGAAATTTGAGTGATAGCCGGACATTTCTGAAATAAATGCATGAAAAATTTGAGATGTCTCTAAAAAAACAAGCGAAACCGCGGTTAATAGCAAGTACAAAATAACGTCAGATAAAGAGTTAACTCTTTCCAATTTTGACGTTTTTCCAACGATTTCCACGCGATAGCGATTCTCTTTCGTTTACGCAGTGATAATGTCGCGTACACTCGACGATCTTTCTACGATTTTGCCGCGATTCTATCGCTCAATAACGCTCAAAGTCAAAGTCGCTCGTAAATTAGAAGCCTACCTAAGCGTAAATCTAAACATTTTTCTCTACATTATAATAAACGCAAAAAGTATAATGTACCGCATATTTATTTCGGTTATAAAATATTCAACTGGGAGATATAGTAGTAATCAATTTATATAATATATATGTGTATTGTAAATGGAAACTTTCTAGCGTGCAATGATTTGATGGCCCAATAAAAGATTAGCATCGAGAGAATACAATGCTTTGTTTATTTATGCATAATGCTTACACAACGCGTTTTATTTGATTTAAATGTTCTCATAGTGTTGTAAATTGCTTTTTTATGCGAAATAGTAAATTTACATGTTTACCCTTCAATAAGCCAGCCATCGCCAGCAATAGACTATGTACAAACTTGTAAATTAGGATTATTATTTTTTTCAATTATGGCACAGTAGTAGCAAATGTGCATCACAACCACCGTAGCCCATCTCTATCCTACTGCAGGTAAAAGTATCCTGTCATTACTGGAAACATTAAGGCCACCGTGGTCACCAACTGCAATGATAACATTTTCTTCCAATCTGAACTCGGGATCCCGGAACACCCTCACTTATGTTCCGTGATTCTTTGAAGTTTATGAGTCATGTTGTTCAAGTTTTAGTTAGTCAAGCTATTCGAACTTTTATCGAAAAAATAAGTTACTAGAGAATGTTGGTCACAGAGGCGGTCACTTACGCAAATAATGAATCAACCGGACTAGGTCGGTTTTCTAGGAATTAAAACCGCACTCAAGATCGATCTTAATCTTTAGTTCACTTTATAATAAAACCTTCAATCTCGACTAAACTATTTGACCTGTGAAGTAAGTATTACGAAAGATACATAGTTTACAAAAAACGGATTTAAGCCAATTAGCTGAATCAAGCGTAATTTTTGCACGATAAATATCCTTTTACAATCTCACCTACCGTTCAAAATGAATAACCCATTTTTCCTTCACCTTTCTACCTTCTTCCTTCTCCGACCTTCTAACTTGTAAAACTTCTGAGAGCCGTTCATTACATACGTACATACATACGGTCGCATACAAAAAGCTCATACAGTGCACAATAAAAAGTCAGAAAGAAAATAGTCCACGGTCATTAGGATCGTTAAGGAGACCAGGGATTACAAGCTCGTGTCATAAATGGGTTGTTATGTGACCCAACGTTCTCACAATGTCGACCAGCAGGCATCAAGTGATTTGACCACAGATTAGGAATAATACAGAAGGATGTCTTCTCTTTCTTCTACATCTTTTTAATTAGGCTCCGGGATAGCAGGAGTTGATACGTAGTTATGATATTCTGTGAAAATTATAGGTTTGAAATTTGAATGGGAATTATTGTACATGATGTACTTTAAACATATTTTTTTTCGTGACACAAAACTGTTATCTGACAAAAATAATAATTTCCCTATTATAACTGGTAAGACCATTTAAAAATGTTGTGATGTTTTGTGTTCTGTGTATGTTCGAATTTTAGGTTGAAGTTAATTGATCATTTACGACCAAAGAGCGTCAGGCTCAACTGGCTTTCCACTGATTTCAAATGAGATTCTCGTGTTTATGGTATACAATTATTTTTTGCGCACATCATTATATAAAGTCTCAAGTGATTATATAAAGTTGGCCTTCTGTATCAACATATTTTGTGACTTGACCCCATATAAAGATGCGTTCAACGTCCGATCAGCTGTATACAAACAAATTGCATTTGATTGCACCGCTTTGAGGTGGAGACATCCGTATCCTTTGAGTAATGCCCTATTAGTATTTCGAGGAACTAAAATTGGGACAGTTTTTCCGATCTGGTCTTAAAAGTTGAAAGTTATTCGTGGTCCCATTGTGAACGTCAAATCTACATGTTTTTGTCATGAAATAACAATAGTTTAAGCGCTGCTGTTTTGGTGCTAAGTACCTAATAGGAAAGTTGCGGCAATGCATGTGCGGCAATCGTATAAAAGTAGCAAACAATAATACAGTCCACCTGATGGCAAATGGTCTTTGCCGCCCAGGGACATTAGTAATCCACCGAAACTACTATTGAATCATAGCAGATCTTGACTGTAGTAACACAGTGATCGGTCGAACTATACGAGTTGTACCACCAGGCAAATATCAAAAAAATATTTTATTTATCTATATATATAAAAGGCAAAACTGATTAACTGACTGACATATCAACGCACAGCCGAAACTACTGTACCTAGAATCTTGAAATTTGGTACACTGGTTCCTTTCATGATGTAAGTGAGCACTAAGAAAGGATTTTTCGATATTCGACCCCCAAGGAGTTTTCGACTTCTATACGGACGAAGTCGCTGGCAAAAGCTAGTATTAAATAAAATACATATAGTGTACTAATATTACTTTACTACCATTGTGTACCTAAACATTTTTAGATCTCATTCATAAAACTAATTTCAATTTATTCTATGTACTGAATACGATACTGATAGTTCCTCAATGAATCTTATTTGTTTTGGTTAAATATTGAATCGACTTTAGCGGCCTCACTAAATCGAACCGAGGTCGTCTATCTGTCTGTCACGGAGTCACCTCGGACGAACATAAAACTAAACATATCCTGTTCGGACGTAAAAATATCTGAAATTGTTTTTAAAGAAACTCAAGACGGAAATGTTAAGTAATATGTTGGTTTTGGACGAACTGCGAAATGTTGCCAACATTGGGAGAATTTTATTATTTCTGTATCCGAATTCGTATCATATGTGACTTTGTCTATGACACTTTGTTGAAAATATAAATGACTTTGCAATGAAAATCATTTCAATATGTTATTTGGGCTTTCTTTCTTTCTTTCTATATGAGATCTGTGATAATTTATTAACATTATACTCGTATTGATCTGATAGCAATGATCCGTTTCCAAACTAAAAACAATATTATGGTTCATTTCATTCAATACTGTTTACTGTTACAATTTTATTTTAATAATGGCATTGAGTATTCACTTATAGAACGTAAGGACACAATATAAAGTTTCAAATACTTTAGTTCGTTTTAATTGGCGGCATTC
The DNA here is from genome assembly GCA_018250455.1 of Polygonus leo. Lineage (NCBI taxonomy): Eukaryota > Metazoa > Arthropoda > Insecta > Lepidoptera > Hesperiidae > Polygonus > Polygonus leo. The sequence continues at coordinate 12,584 of DWNR01000321.1, read as the reverse complement.
GGATGTGACTCATGACATCAATGGCGCCTGTTTCTGAAAAAATAATAAGTGTATCTTGGCGCCAAAATGCTTAATAGTTAATAAAAGTTAATGTTTAAAAGTTTTTTTTTATACAAAGTTAGATGTATTTCTGAATTTATTGTCCTGTTTTCTATTTAGACAATTGTTTCCTTCGATTGTTTTGTGAAAGAATGGCAGCAGGATGCACAAAAGAGATATGCGATAACGCAATTTATTAAAAAGGAAATGCTGATAAGTGTTCATTCCTTACATTTTTAATCTGTGGTATATTTTTGAATGCAACCCAAAATGTTTCTTTTTGTATGATCTAAATACGTAGTGGAATTAGAAAAGAACAAACATTTCATGGAAAAATATTATCGTTACCTGAAATAAATGATCCTTGAATTTATATAAGCATATAAATAAAGCTATCATGCAAATTACGTGCTCCAAAATAAATAACACAATTATTATGCAGGCGACGAAAACAATTTTAAAGTCGAAATTATTTTAGTTTCGGCTTTTTGCCAAAAAGTGCGCTTTGTAGTCATATTCTTAAAAATATATTTTGAGGTTAATAAAAACTCTATTATAAACGATATATTTTCATATTTTTTTATCATCTTTGCGAATAACTTTATATTTTTTAATTGGGTTAGGTTTTGACGTCATTCCAAACCAAGCAGGAAGTAAGAAAGTAATTACCGAACATCTTTAGATCATAAAGATTCATAATAACTATGATAGAAGTTGTTTTTTATTATTTTTGGAACCGATACAATCCAAAACTAACACCAACCAATATTGAATACTTATCTTAAAAAAATAAGTATACGTTATAAGAAGCCGAACGGTTTATAAAAATATACATTTACATAAACAACGACCAAACTTATGAAGTGTCAGAAAATATTAAAAAGCTCTCATGATTTGTAACTGATACTTGTCTATGCCTAATCCATAGACATAAATAATAGCTTGGATTACTCGCACTTAAGCCGTAAGAGGATGTTTATCTTATTAATGAGTAATTTTAAAAATACCATCTGAGGAAGAGTCTTTCTAATTCGGGAGTTGGATAAGTTAAAGAAAACAAACTCTTTAGAATTTGAAATGTTCGATAGCTTCAGTTAAAATAAGCCGAAAGACGATCGTTTTTTTTACGTAGAAAGTGTAAACAGAAAAACCGTTTAAAAAAGTACGTACCTACGTACAAAAAATACCTACATAAAGAATCCTGTATTCTTTAACTACGAATATCTCAGCGATTTGCTTTAATAATTTTTGAAGTAATAGTAATGGGTAGAGTATTTTATTTTAAATTTTTAATTTACTAATATATAAAAAATAAATTTTTAATTTTATTTAATTTCCTAAAATAACATGAAAGGAAGTAGAAAATTTATTCCTGATTTTTAAATTTCCTACCAATTTGTACAACAAATTTCACTAACATTTTCACTGAGATACAATGCTCCAAAGTAATAAATAATATTTTACACTTCCTTAATTTTGTGAGAAATATGTATTGTACCTAAGTTGACAGAATCTCACATATATACACTGAGACGTGATATTGACCGACGTGCTACCTACCGTATCATGTTTTATCAAACACGACTTCGACAATACTTAAAATGGATGAAACAGAAACCATATATCTTTATTTAAACTAGATCTCTATATTAGGCTAGGTATTGAGAGTATTCGTATTCCATATGTCCATGCTTTATCTAAAATCAGACCAAACCAAAACGCGCCTCGTATCATACGTGGCACGAATCAAACTGATCTAAATAATACACCCTCGATTTACTAAATGGGTAGCAAACTGTCCTGTGTGGTACCTAAAGTAGATATATATAAGGTAGATAGGTTTTATTGTTGATAGTTGTCTGAAGATTACTTGTTAATGCAAAATACGCGCGGTAAACAAATAACAATATCCAAAAATATGACCTATCAAACTGTTGCTTGCAGCTCCTTTACTTCCAGCTTCCAGCATGGCATTAGCAATTTTACAATCTCAAACTTCAAGTCGACTAGCCATTATTGTTTATAAAAAAAAACGCTCAAAAGCAGGAAAACCTAGTCTAGCGACTGCCCTAATCTTAATCATAGCGTAACTTTCTATGTCATCATGTTGCAGACATTTCACATGTGCAAACGCAGGTAATTCGCAACGTCCCGTACGTGGTCGCAGGCACGTAGTTATGTTTACATGCTCTTGTTACTCCAATAGCAACACACCACCAGCTTCACCACGCTCGGTTATAGTCTTTAAACGTATACGAAGAAAAGCCTAATTGAATTGTCCGAGCCTTGAATGCAGGCGCGTGCTATATTTTCACACGCTCCACTGCGTTGTAACAGAGTAAAGTACCTATAGACATGTCTGACAATGTGAAGTTATGTGAGGTGGCACGTGACAATGGAAATAAGGCACTGGACCGAGCGAGTTTAGACGAGTTGAACAAAAATTGCATATTGATATATGAGCCAAGATTTTATGTTTTATCCGAATGCAAAGCGTGATTAAGCAAGTAAGTGTCGAGTGATAGTCTTTTCTATCGATTTATTGTTCTATGGTCGGAAACGATTTCCGACAAACCAAACAGAGATGTGTCGTTATTGACACTTCTTTAATAAGTTCCGCATTAATCAGCTATTTGATATTGAGTAGTTTTATAGAGAGTTATTTCTGCTTTTTAATTTCGTAATCCTACGGTTTGCATTGCCTAAATGCCTTTAAAGACCTCGAAAATAGAATATTGAAGATCCTTTTAGACGTTGACGCCAAATCCAAAGATCCAAATTGACGCAAATAATAAGTAAAATGTGAAAAACCTGGTAGTATTGCTTGATGAAAGAAGCTTTGTAGATCGAAAAATAATTTAAGATCAAGTTTGCTTCTAAAGAAAACATCTTTCCGATAAGAATAATCCCACGTTATACAAAATTAAATATTACCCGCATACAAAGAGCTACAATAACTTTAATCAGACAATCTTGTCTCTAAACTGTTAACTGAATACCAGTACAGAGATATTCCATGCAGATAAAACTAGATTGATAAATTTTCCTAGATAGCAGATTGCCATAAACACGTACAGCGATCGTGCATAGAGCCGTACAATGCTTAGATCAAGTTTATTGATGCTATTGTGATAGGAACGTGTCGGCTCTAGTTGTCATATGCGATCTCCATTGTTGGATATCAGGGCGATAGCTTCGTTACTCGTGTAAATTACGTCATCTTCAAATAGACTAGTTTGAGGACGCGGGTTTGCCTGAGTGCGGGATTTTCTTTATATTTTTTATCGTACATAGGTAGCAAACGAACACGCAGGCCATGTGATGATAAATGGTCACTGCCGCCCCTTGACATTAGTAATCATTCCCAAGTACGACTGAATCGTGCTTGAAGTTGACCACACATACATTTGCTACCTTTGTGACTAAGATGTTCGCCTCGAGTGTAAGTATAGAAGGCAACCTTGCCTCTCATCACTATATCGGCAGATTTTCATTATATGTCGGGTTGATTACAAATGTCCATGAAAGCAATAAGTTAATCATCAAGTAAACTACAAAGTATACAATATATATCAAATCGATAATAATGATGAATATTTTCTGCAATTTTGCAATCCCATTGCGTTTTGCAAACTAAATTATTACATGAAATTCATCTTATCTCCTCAAACACGGAAGGAAGAAAAAGGAAGGACGCAAAACAAAGCCAACTAAATCACCAGGAAAATCTTGTTATCAGTTGGTAACAGAACAGTCTAGTAACTTAATGTAGTGTGAGTAATAATCTCTCAAGTCCTTTAATTAAGTGGCCACTCTAGTATACTAACGTCAAACAATTTAAGACTTAAACATTAATACTTAGATATTATATATGACAAAGCATTAACTCTATTGTTACACCATTTTAGGCAATAGTTCCATTTAGCGTTACATAATCTAGATTACCTTACTCTACACTCTCTACACTCTCTACACTCTACACTCTACCTCTCTCTACATAATCTAGATACCCTTAGGGAGTGTTGCTTTAGTCTACTAAATGTGTGTGAAATGTATACTTTGTAGATGAGTTATATAGTTATAGCTTTTAGTTTTATAGCTTATAGCTTTTAGTTTTAACTTACTATTGAGACACAAAACTCATAAGTTCCTCATAAGCATGTAATAAACATAAATCACAGGAATCTTAGCAAGCCCAGTGCTGTATGAACATTAAGTAACTGGAAAGTCTCAATAAACTTTGTAGGATGCATCATAGAATGCAACCTCAATGCTTTTAAGATCCAAACAAAAATAATAATTAAGAATGGATTGAAATAAACGCTAGGAGTCCTTTTTTCCCATGACGGAGAAAGACTATATTAGGTACTTAAGAATATTTTATAAGTAATACCAAATTGAAAATGTTAATTATGTTATGTAAAAACTGTTTCATATTATCTTCACAACAAATGCAAATCAATGAATAGATATTGATGTAACGGATTTTTCCATCCAAAGTCCAGCTCTAGATTTAACAGATGGGCCGTTTTTAAGTGTCGATGACTGACTGAATAACATCTGAAGAGCGTCACTTTGATGTATTACCCTTTAATTCGAGAGGATCGAAGGTCACCTTCGGAAGCCATTCGTCTTCATTCATCCGAATCAGTCAACTCACTTGGGGAGTTCATTCACTTCGTTATACATTTTCGTAATCAATCTTATCATTCTTTAATGTGCTCTATCGATAGCTAGATCATATTTTAGATTAAAATACATAAAAATACTTTTTTGATAATTTCTAATGTCTAAGTGTCACCACTGTAGGACGCTCACCATCACCATATTAATTTCTATTTGTTAGCGATTGTTTAGAGGTACTAAAATACTTCGTTGAACTACTCAGAACTGGTAACGCAAGTGATAGGTAAACTGCACAAATGTTTGTTAATTCAATTTTTAAAAATCTTTTATCAATTTATTTGAATTATAAAGGTTTGTAAATACACACGATATCACAAATAATATCCAGATATCTCTTTTATACATACAATATTGAATTCATACCCCGATATAGAATATTTGAACTTATCTCTAACCCTGTCAGATAGGCAATATCAATTCATCTTCCTTTGTCTTAGTTCAGTGCTTTCTCGTGATTTAATGACATCACGTAAAAGGTGATTGGACTTGTAGTTCTATGGAATAATAGAAATTGCTGTTATTTCAAGGAAATCCATGCAATGTACTTAGATTAAAAGATGCCGTCTGACGATCTTCGATTTTGAGGCAAAAAAAACTTAGAAACAATATGCCAGGCTACACGCTCCTCCTTTTTTTATCGTGTAAAGATAGCAAAGGAGCATGTAGTCCACCTGATGGTAAGTGGCCACTGCCGCCCATGGACATCAGTAATCATTCTCAAGTACGATTTAGTCATACCTAAGTTTGATCACTAAGGTGTGAGGACTAAGATGTTCGCCATGTGTTTAAGTATAGTAGAATATCCTAACTTTAAAGATCACAGAACCTAAACGATCAGAACAAGACTGTAAGTAGATACGATGGTGTTATCTCAAAATCTATTTGATTTCAAGTTGTTTTTACTCGACCAGTCAATCACAAACTTATCGATGACGATGGAAGGAAAATTTTAGATATAGATATAGACAAGCCTACCTGGATTTGTTATCATGTCACCGGAGACTCGGAGATATTTTTTATAATAAACCTGGCCATGTATAGAAATAATATTGCTCTATTAAATTAGTTTAAACATTTTTGCGAAAGTTAGAAGGCTAGATGTTCTATGTTCGATGTTTAGGAAGAAGAAAGGTACTACGACCAACTTTTTAGGATTCCTTGAGGCCTTCAAATATACATCACATGTCCCATATTCAACGAAACTTATTTGCAGAGTATAATCTTATTATTATACATTAATTTTTTTGTAGATCGAGAAATCTAAAATTTCCGATAGCCCAAGAACCTTGTCTTGTAAAAATTTATAAAGTCCTTGTCCTTGTCCTATAAAGTCCTTGTCTTATAAAAGTTACTTAGACCATTCATATCGTTTCTTTATTAAATGTCCTTAGGTTAAACAGATTGTTGCCTAATGAACTACATGCTCATTTTAAATCAATAATTGTAAGTAGTATGCAAAAAGAAAAAACATTGTTACTGAAACATGTCAGGAATGTAATTTAAAACAACCACGACCCAAAAAGTAATCACCTATTAATTAACTCTTTTTCCTTATTAATCACCTCATTATAATCAAATCTTATCTTAACATGCATGCTGTAATATTTGGCACTGAGGACCGTAAAATGAATTTTCTCATAACACATTTATTATGTAACCTTTTCACAATGGCAAAACGTGGCGAAAATTACAACATTTGTTGTACAAACTAAAATAATTTAACCTATATTTGTTTCGGTTATTTGTCAACGTCCACGAAATGTTCTAGGAAAGAAAATTGACTTTTAATATGTGTTACAAGATTTATTGGTTAAATGTAATGCTTGAAGAAAATAAAATTGTTTTTCAAGTATAGGACTGAAACATCAGGCGAGAAGCTTTCGGCGTCTTTTATACTTGTTCGTTAAAGCCATATTTATTTGGACGTCACGGGCCAAACGAGTACATTGCGCGTAAAATTTTACTGTTCAGCCCCAACATTTTTGAGAATGAATGTACAAAGATGTGTTGAATAAGAAGTCACTGACATTCAGTAATGACGCGAACGATACGACTTAATGTTTTCCACGCTATAAACGCAAATTTTGAAACCGTTACATTTCAAACATTCAATATGTTTGTTGTTGCTACGTCTGTTGGCAAATACGTAGCAATACTTAATGATTAATTAATTAATTAATTAACTTACAGAACATTAATTTTATTATGTAGCCAGTGAATCACATGCCGTATCGTCTGAAGTTGTGGCTAGAATCTATTGTATGTATATGCGGCGAATAGACATTGTATATAAGTATACGATGCTCCTTAAGCAGCCAGCAACAAAACATTCAACCTGTTGTAACAATTCGTGACACATTGCTCTGTTAACACATCTTTCATTTTGTATCTTCCTCTACATTGTCGTGAACAACGTTGTTGTCAACGACACCTACTTACGAGTACGTTGATTTTATCGTAAACAACTTGACGCCATCAGATCTTAGGATACAATCACGGAGAATAGAGTATTTTAATCATTATAAAGCGATAAATCATAAATTAAATCAAAGTCACACAGACTTTGATTTCAATTTTAATCTATATTGCCATGAGCGTAACAGAAATTAGCTCATAAATTAATAACAATGCAGTTCCAGTGCTATTTAAAAAATCTTCATAGTATTTTAATGATTTCGTTAGTAATTATAAATAAAATATTTATAATATTTTATAAATATAGTAAGTTTTTTTTAGATTTAGTAAGTATATTCGTATGTAAGCGACAAGTAAGTCTTTTTGTCAATAAATTCTTAAACCATAAACTATTTTATAATATTAGCAACTACATAACTGGCAATAAATGTCAAAGTCTCGAATGAAGCTCGTAAACAAGCAACAATATTGACTGTACATAAATCATCGAGACATTGCGCGTATGCGGGCGCCCTATAGATAATTTCTCTTGGCATCAATAGGGATCGTCCTTATTTAGAACAAGAAATACAATTACTATTTAAGATATTTATAGTAACCGTTTGTTGTGCCGCGTCCAATAGACAAGCATGCTTTTAATTGCTACTTGATTGCTCGACTAGACTTCGGAAGTTCAATAATCTCTATCAATTTTAAAGTCAAGTCTATATTAATGTCTATTTCTGAATCATTGAACTCTACCATACTTCCTCTCCGCTTTATAGTCTTATTGATAGTAAAATAGTCTAATTTCAGAGTCTATCGATTACAAAAAGGAAATGTTATTTATGGAATTTATTTATTAGTTGCTGCAACTAACTACAACTAATATACTAATATACTAACTATAACTAGAAGCTAGGCAAGTATGTCAGAACCGTGACATTTGGCACTTGGCAAGATATGTATGTATTTATTAGTCATTCGATTATTCCTTACAATTATAATTCTGCTTTCATTGATCAACATTTTTTACTTTCTGGTTTCCTTTTGATTACAACAAATATTGATGACAGATAATTGAGAAAATGCAACAAAATAATGAAACGCCTATTGGTACTTCCTCTTATTTCTACTTTTCTTTACTATTTTTTTTATTAACAAAGTAATTAAGCGCGTACCATAGACTACCTATAAGTAATTTATCTGTGTTACTAAACCTGGGTAGACATTGACATTATTGCGATTGAATATGCGATTAGTTATTAAAAATTGCGTGATATCGCAACAAAGGGTTTCAATGGGATTATTCTAATTTAAATGCATTATTAATGGTGTTTGACTGACTGACTGATCTGGGTTAAACATTACCATAAATACATATTACAATCTGTCGATCTTACGAAGGAGACTCCTTAACCATGCTTAGACAAACTTTAGTATAAAATAATGCTACTGACCGTGAATGTGCGTATACTTTTATATTAAAAACACTTATAATTATAATTAAGTGAGGGGTCCCAACTTAGTAGTGACGATGATCTTTGGAACCTAAGATAGGATTCCTGTACGTTTTGTAGTAAAAAATGAAAGATATTCATGAGAAATATTTTTAGCCGGATTTTCTCAGTCAGGATGCTCCGTAGCAGTTAATATAAACCATTATTATATAAGTCACTGAACTTAATTGAATATAGTATAACTACAAACTTCCAAATATCAACTTCTATTTATTAGTAAGTCACGAATCATCCACATCATACGACAACCGACAAAAAAAAATGATTTGTGGAATCTATTTAAAAACTTCTATATACAGACGTTTCACTTTCAAGTTTGTTTTGGACAAATTTGCAAACAATTGGCATGGAGCCCCAGTGCAGTGGGCGTGTTATTGTTGGCGCACGACATCACGTAATATACGTATGTGCTTACAATGTAACTCATTGTCGTATTTATATCTTGAGGCTAGGGTTGTCGCTGAGCTGAGTTGCATTTATCTTTTTTGTATAGAAATGGCAATCGGGCAAGTCCGTTTATGGTAAGTCACTGGCACTCATGATCATATGTAATCTACCTCAGATAATTCCTCGAAGACGCCCCCAGATGCCTTGCTACTAAGGAGATGAGATGATTAATTAATAAGAACAATAACACCAACCAATACAATATGCAGTTACCAACTAAATGTAACTTGTAACAGATATCGACAACCTGGGCTTTAGGACAGAAATGGTAGATACCACATCGCGTAGCACTTTATGAGCAAGTAGGGTTCCCGGTCAAACTTCCACGAGAGACAACTGTCTCATCCATCAACAGGTAGACAGCTTCAAAAACGTAAAAAAAATGTTAAGAGAAAGTTTGTTAAATCCGATATTCGTATTCTTCCGTGTAAACAAATACAGTAGCCGCTCCACATGTAACGTCACCTAAATTGTTTCCATCACACTGCACCTATCAAACTGTCCTCTCCAATAAGCCCACACAGAGTCCTTGCTCTTAATAACGGAATTCTGAACACTTTAGAAAGGGGATCAGGGACTATCACGTAACAGATTACAAATACGATAAATATACGACATTTCTTATGTGATATGACTGCATTTTACAGGGAACACAATCAAAAATTCTAATTTCTCAACTCAAATCTTTATTAAGTATATCAAATATTACATTATTTAAAAACTCTAGACTTAGGATGGTATTCTAATAGCGACTTCCGAGCAATAGCGATCCTTCGTCGACTTCGCAGCTTCACTTATTCCTATTTACAAAAAACCCTTTATCTATTTAAAAAACATACGCATCGCTCACGTCGTAGAAACGCCGCGAGATCGCTTAACAAACGTCGAAGGAAATCGCCGATGGGATAGCGGTCTTATACAAGGATTTCCTGAGTTCGGCTCTATCGTAAAATCTGCTCGTCGCTGACGTTCTAACTGTAAACTTAGGTAGATTACGAAACAGTTTCATATGTCAGGTAATTATCGAGATTTCGTGTTTAGTAAGTAAGAAGTCAACGACCTTTCAAACATATGCACGATTATATAGAATTTTTAAGATCAAACATTTACTTGCAGAAATGCATATTAAAACTAGATATTTCTACTTCAGAACAATTCTCAGTAACTCATCCGATGTCGTAATCGTGACCACCACAAATTATCGTGATGATGCTCCGTTATAGAGTGAAACACCTGTAGTAGTCCAAAACATGTTGATGACTCGATTCCACGTCAGTTTACCCTGCCCATCGTAGAAATTTTCACTTCAAAAAGTATAAGATAATAAATAAAAATAAATATCACGATAGCAATTAAATAAATTAAAATTCTTTAAGTAAATACCGTACTGCATTTACATGATAAGACAGCAAACGCATTCGCTTCATATCAACTTTCTCCTACTCGTAGCTCTTACGTGTAATTAAGCTCGTTAAATCTACCCCATATACGTCAAAGGAACCGGTTTTTATATATCAATCTAAAAATAAACTTAATCATTCGTCAATCACTCAGGTCACTCATTCATCCTCCCCTCCCATCGCCTCGACCAAATATTTTACGTGATTTACAAGATGGTTTATGTCAGCAAGTACTCGTTTTAAGTACCTACTGCATAAATTATTTCAAATTTGCATTTCAAACGACAAAACCTAGGTAATACTTATACTTAGGTAGGTAATACTAAATAGGTGTGCATAGTTTGATTATTTTTTTAAACGCTCTGTTTTAATATATATTTGTGATATTTTAGAAGTCGCAACTAAGTATAAAATATATTTAATATAATTTCGTGAATCAACAAACTATAATTATATTAAATACATTTTATATATTATGAAGGTGATTTTATGAAATATCACAATATAATATAATAATAAACATTATAATATACAATTTAATATCACACGTTTTTTTTAATTTATTGACTTGGGTGTCATTTATAGTGTAATGCAGAAGATACCTAAAACTTATGATATATACCCATATATCATAAGATTTAGGTATCTTCTGCAAGTAGGTAGGTACCTACTGTAATTTTTTCCAATACAAAAAAGTGTGACAGGGATAATGAATGTACATATTTACACGTGAAAGCTAAAAATAACAAGAACATACATATATTGATAAAATAATACGAAATCGTATTGCATTTTGGAGGTCAGTGATTACCACACTGGTAATTAAGACTTGTGATTGATTGATGTGCAAACGCCCCAATTTCACGATCCTATGTTATTAAACTTGCTCTCTTTAATGAAAAAAGTTTATTAGTATTATTACTTGCTTGTAAGTTTATTGTATTTATATATTGGTAAATTACAATAAATCGGCGTGTTTGTATGAGGAGAGTTATGAAAGTGTAAGAAGATAGGCAAGTATGCCAGAACCGTTAGGGATTTGGCGTGAAGATGTGTGTGTGTGTACAATAAAAACCTATTTTATATACATACATAGGGCGTACAAGTGTATAAGGTAGAGAAAGCAGATATAAACGGCAAAAACATGTTCACGGAAGCAGTGAACAGTATGCGTATGGTAAAATTATGTGAAAAATCACGTTTACGGTAATATTATTTATGTGAAAGAAAGATATAAAAGAAAAAAGGCGGGAAAACATTTAGCGGAGAAAAATAAATCTCATATAAGATACCTCAATGCATTTATTAAATGTTGTATGTACTCGTACACATAATATACGCTGTCATCTTACTACCCAATAAAAAGTACAGATTTGATATTTTGATAAGTTTAAAACTTAACGTAAAGTCCCCGCCTTGCTTCCGAGCAGGTTTTACCAAGATAACATAAATTACAGGTGCACATTACCTGGAAATCATGTAAATCGATCACTCGGTTTTGCCGCACTCGACGGCGGCAACCATCTTACCACTAATTATAAAACTTGTTGAATCGATTGACGTCAATCGATATTGCGATTAAATAGTAAATGAGTAATGTGATAATGTCACACAAACATTAGAATACCATTTTTGCGTTTGTTTAATAGTACTTTCTCGTCTATAAATCTACTTTATGTACATCATCATTACTATCCCATTGATAAGAGCGATGGCTGTTTTCCTCTTAAAATACAAGGATTTAGACCACAAATACAGGCCACGTGCGAGTTTTGTATAATTTGGGTAGTATTAATAAATAATTATTGCTATATCCTAGAATGTAACATAACATAGCCTTGTGTTTTAAGCAGTATGCGATCACAAAAATGTCTACGAATCTGCAAAATAATATAAAGTTATGTCCAGTTAAATGTTTTTAAGCCCCACTTAAGCCGTCACTGCGGCAAATGGACATCAGTAATCATCCTCAAGTACGATTGAGTCATACCTAAGTTTGACCACAGATGCGTTGGTACCCCTGAGGACTAAGATGTTCGCCTCGCGTTTAAGTGTAGCCTTCAACCACGCCTCTCCAAACCGAAACACAATAAATTGC
>DWNR01000320.1:0-21290 GCA_018250455.1 Polygonus leo | reverse complement strand
TAAATTGCTTTACGGAGGATTATGAGGGTGGCGGTGGTACCTCCCCGGTCGAACTACATGAGTTCTACCACCTGGCGTATTTGATATAATTTAATATTATTCAATGAACAAAGTGATGTATAAAAATGACCTTAGAAATTGTATTTCTACTCATACTCATAAAACGCGTCTGATAATACTGTTCACATATTTTAAATAAAACCTTTTCCCCTTTTGATTCTTAACGAAAAAGTTACAACCCTAAAATAGATGATGGGCCACGCGCATGCGCGAACATCTTGCTTGCGTTTTTTTAGAAAACACCCCTCGTGTTCGCTGCCATATTTGCATACGCGGTATATTTAGAGATCAAAATGTTTTAAGAGATTGACTGAGAATTGGAATATTGATTTTTCTTTCACTTTGCTAAGTTTCAAATAAATTAATGTATAAAACTACAGTATTTTACAAAAATCGCCGAAGATCATTTTTAGACAGTCTACAAATTTGCGACGTAGCTAAAAACGCAATATACTGAGACAGCAATAAATTTTGAAATTATTTTGTACAATGATTAATTAGGTATTTAGCAATAACATTGCTTGAATGTCATTTCATCCAGCTGTCGAAACAGATGTACATAAAATAGCATAATAGCTTATTATACAACAATAGCTTATTTAACATCATTTTTGTACCATGTCACATTAACATTAAAGCATTAATTCAATGTTATTCTCTCAGCTGTAGCAACAAACACCAATAATACATCTGACGATACAATACAATGTATCAACACTTACTTTTCTTATAAGGTAATGCTTCAGTTCAATGTTAATTCGAAACACCAACAATACATTTACGTAGCTGACTAATTACATATTTTTCACAAATAAGTTTTTTTATGAATAACGTATTTATTGATACCTTCTGTAAAAATGTTTAAAATGAAACTGACAATATTAATTTTAACTAAAATTCATCAATTTATCTTAAATCGCTTCTCAACGGCGGTCAAGAGTTCTAGTTGATTTTAATGGCTGTAAAATTAAATACCTTACACATAGGCAATACACATTTCTATTTTCCAGCTCCAAACAAAAACTTTATTTTAAAACAAAATTCATGAATCAAACTAACTGTCATTCATTATGATCTTTTTATTTTTACTTATTGTAAAGGATTTTATTTTCTAAAAAAAAAAAAAAACTCTTGGCTGAAAAATTAAAAGAACTCGATATTAATTACGATGATTTAGCAATCACTAACCTTATTGACATTGGCGGAGTGCGCCTTCTGCTCGTCCTCGTCGCGGTACTTGGACACGGTGACGAGGAAGCCGTTGATGCGCAGCTCGCGGTCCAGCTTCAGCGCCTTCTCCACCGCCTCCTTCGCGTGGAACGTCACCCGGACTGCGCACCAATACTCAGTTTACATCTCATCAATCATACAATCTCATCATCATACAATCACTGACACTAGACATATGAACGAACACCCCAAACTGAAATCTAAATTCACCTTTCAATTTTTTGTCTGATCGTGAATCGAACACAGGATAATGACGGTCGTTAAATTGAAATACGTAAAGTATACTATACCCTAGACAAAAAAGCACCTAATGGAAAAGTCACAGTTGCCTTTAAACATAGACAAATGCAACAATGTACGTTTGTAATTTCTGCAAATCCTAATAATAATTAGGATTTGCAGAAATTACAAACGAATAAAATAGTTAAAGTAAATATAAAGCAACTCATCTCATCTCTGTTCAATTATATGAAGTCTTTGTAACTTAGCGATTATCTGAATAAGTTTCAAACTGTTTACTTTAATCATTTTAGGCGAGTGTTCGTGATAAAAAATGTAATACCTATCGCAACTAGAACCCGATAACCTTGCGCCAGTAAACCAAGAATAATGCTGACTTGCTCTACTATTTCCATTCACATTTAATACAGATATAATACTAATACAAGACACAGATATTCACGTAGAAGTCAGATTCTTTGGTTGTAATGTATGTATTAAATAAATAGTCATTAAATACAGTCATCTTCCTCATCCATATCTCGGGTCAACGACACGACTTACACAACAATCTGAAAAAAAAAAACAAAACAAAAACGTCACTCACGTATCTTGTACTTGGTCTTGCTGAACTCGTGGATGTGCGCGACCTCGCCGCACTGCGCGAACAGCAGGCGCACGTAGTCGGTGCTGGCCTCGTACGGCACGCCCACCAGCACCGCGGTCTCCGCGCGCGACTCCACCGCCACCGAGATGCGGCTGCCGTCCAGCACCGTGCCCTCCTCGCTCAGCGCCTGCGAACACTCTCCGTTACCGACCCGCCCGAACCGCCGCCGATGGATCTTGGCTGCTCCGAACACCGTTATTGAAACTTTATGGAAATCAGATGTTTAAGATGCTAACTTCGGTAAGCCTGTTCGGAGTGGCCAACAACCAGCGGTCCATGTGACGTCGAGCCAGCTTCGGCCCGATGAAATATTCCCCAAAACTAATCTAATAGTCTTCCTAACCGATTCAATCGCGCTGAGTCTCCTAAAATTGGTAACTGGAGCGTGAAGCGCGCGAAACCTGACCGATAGTACGAACGTTTTTTACTCCGCGTCCTATAACGGTTATACGTGAACGCACAGCGATATTTTGATAGACAAACTATAGTCTGCAAGGTAGGTGAACAATTTCTTCACATGCATGAACGTAATAGTTGACGTCGCGGCGTAAATATTGATCCATTGGCAATTTTTTTTGAGTCAGCAGTTGCAGTATTTAATGTGCGTTTGATAGAAAAAAATGAATTTCATAGATGAGTAGTCAATGTTCGTATGAGTAGTCACCGAAACATGGTCTTAAGAGGTTTGAGAACGAGATGCAAATAAAACCATTTACCAAATATTCGTTATACGCAGTTGAAGAAGCTACAAGTATCGCGTCCGTAAATACGCTTATTGTATTACTCGTGGTCGACAATTTCATTTAAAAACTTACAACTTTATTAATTGTTTTAGGTCGCTTCATAAACTGAATGTAAATCTAACGTATCAATACCCGCTGATAATTACGTAAATTAATAATAATAACCTTAAAACTAGTAAGTGTTATATATATGTGAATGGCTAATGTTTGAAGTACCTAAATTTTACATCAATCTATTTAGCACTCGACCGAGGACCGGACTCGTGACGTGAACGAACGCTATAAGCGTATAGAACTTAGATAATATCGCAAGTGATGACTCATACATCTTTATAACTCATAGTTTAATATGTAAATCATTTTTTGGCAAAGGTTGCCAGTTGCGATATAAAGATGTAAATCAGCGACAGGTTAGTGCCACAGATCTGACATAAGTGATAGTAGATTGTTAAGGTGTGGAATTTTTTAGAGTAGTTACCACATTTTGTCATATCATATAATATAACACAAATTTCTTGTCACATAGCAAAAGGTTTGAAGAGCCCTTTGAATCAATTAGATTACAATTACCAAAAATATTTCTTTCTTTTCTTTTAAAGTTAATTTTGACTATTGTACATCATTCCTCAATAAATGACATACAAATTTGAAAAATTAGATTCATTGTTATGTGCATGTAAATCTTCCATATACACAAATAATATTTTATTTATTACAACACTTTTTGAAATAGAATAAAGTGATTTATCTAATAATTTTTATTTTTACATATTTTTTCTGTCATAATGATTGACATAAATTTGATTTGACTTTTATTACAGTTAATCACTTACCTCATTACCTCTATATGTGACTATGTTATACCCTTGAATACCTTTTATATTCTTGTCTAAAAGATAAGTATGAATGGTAAAGGTTTTGTGCACACAATGATTTACATAAATGTGTTAATTTCTACGGTTTGGAAGTGTTTTCATTAACCATTGTGCGAACAATCCTTGAGGAAAAGTTAGGAATATAGTAATGATAACTAACATTTTGTGAACTTGAACCACATTTGAGAATGTTACTGTTAAATATATAGCTATATTTATTGGTTTTTTTAGTTGTCTTACTTTATTTATTACATATGTTTAATATTTTACAAAGTCCTCAAAAAAATTAGTTATCATTACCCCACATAACTGCAATGCATTTCAAAACAGCACAAAAACCAAGAAGATTAGCCGATCTACTACCTGTTAGCATAAGTCATGTGAAATTTTGATTATTTACACAGCAAATGAGGCACAAATTCCCAAAAACTCTCAACAGTAGTAGAAGACCAGCCATTTGAAACATTCAAATAGTCATTCATACTGTACTTAAGGGTTTTATAATTTGGAAAATTTCTAGCCTTAACAATAATACTGTCTCCTCGGGCCACCCAATGAAGACAATTTATTCTAAATTAGCTAACTAATAACTTTTTAAATAAAAGAATGTTAATAAACATTTCATTACCTTATCCAACGAGTCTTTGTTTTTGAATTCGACTATTGCCGATAATGTCGGAGTTGTGGTCAGTTCAGTAACAATGATTGGACCACGTCTAAAAAGAAAGAAAATTTCTATTGTTAATACTCCGTTCCACATTCACATTCTGAGTGCCTCGCACCACAGAACATTTCACATGTCATATTATGTTATAATTTGAATAAATTCCAAATCAAAAATCAAAATCCAACTCAACTAACAATCGACTGAAGATATTTGAATGTTAGCAAATACATGTGAGATAAACGGACGAAAAGGGGACGGGCTTACTTGACGCCGGTGACTTCTCCATGCTTGGAGAACAACTCCTTGAGCTTCTCCTGGTAGTCGAAGAGGTAGCTCGACGGGAGGTTCTCCACGAGGAGTTTACCAGATTCCACCTTCTCCTCCTTTTGATCATCGGGCTTAGAGTCGGCGGAGTCGTCCTGCGCGTCCGCGGCGTCGTCCCCGGCGGCCTCCTCCGCGCCCGCCGCGTCGTCCGCCTGCTCGGGCTGCGCGTCGCCGTTGTCCTCGGCCTGCATCGCCTCGGGCGCTTCCGCGTCCTGCACCTCCTCGGGCTGGCTTGTAGCCGCTTGCTTAGCCTTGCCGGCCGCCTGGTTTTTGGCTCCGCGCCCTTTTTTCTGCGCCACCATTTTTCTTATGTTACTGTAAAAATTGTCATTTTGAGGTACGCGGCTCGATATCGCTCCCGCACTTCTGCGCGTTTCCCGCCTAACGTATAAGTATCTATAGAACTATGATGACACATAGATACAGCGAGTAGATTTGGCGCCTATCACACCCCAAGGACAAAGTTTGTAACCCGCGAAAACTTAATGAAATGATCAAAAATATTCGTTTCTTTCCGAATTTCCAAGCTTTTACACCGGTACGGATATAACGGTAAATACATCAATAAGACCCAAACGCGCCATGAAGCATGGCGTTAGGAATGGAAAATTCACGAAACCTTACACCCTCCTGTTTGTCTTACACAACTTGTTTCTATATTCTGAACTGTAATTAAAGGAATATAAATGAATGTTATACTTACCAATCAAGTGTATTATTCGTAAAATGAGTTGAAGCACAAATTCACACTAAAAGACGCCAAATTACGAGTAATAATAACACGCACCCGGCATCACGCAAGCGCATCCGCCATTATAAAAAGTTTGGTTTGATAAATGTTGCCATCATTTCAATAATCCAAATCATCGATCGGCGTCGTATTTCTGTGTGGCCATCATCGGTAAATTGTGCAGAAAAATATATTATTTTTATATTTTAATGCAGAAAACAGATTTGCATCCACTAAGCTCAAGCTGCGCAGAAGCAAGAAATTCGCCTCAGACAATGTTATGGTTACCATAAAACAACGTCCATTAAGATGTCGCAATGAGTAATAGCTTAAAGTTGATGAGCCACGGCTTATAAAATGAAAGGAACCATCCACCCAGCCATTACGAATAAAAATACGGTTCGCCTCGATACAATCGTTGCCACTAACATTCATTGGACAAAAACAACAAATTAAATACATATTACTAATTATATTTTACTTAACAGCTAAACTTAAAATTATTGATAAACTACAAGGACGTTGAAAAAAAGTCAACTTTTTTTTTCAACGTCCTTGATAAACTACATTAATTTAAAAAAATATTTTATTTGTCATAAACATTCAATACAATAGTTGTAACGATCTCTGTACTGGGTTGTTAAGCCATTGTTACTGGGTACCTATACTTACATAAAACTGGGTTTGTTACTCACAAATCGCCATTGGGACGCCATTAAAATAATATAATATTTTTTGTGTGCATAATAATGATTTTCTTACTACATTAGGTATATCAGCATAACTTTATTGATGACATCTATATTTTTTATAATGGAATAGTAAAGAAACTATCAAGCAATCTAAAATGAAAAGAGTAACATTGAATTCTAAGTGTAATTTGTTAACAACTGTTATCCCTGTATAGGTATACTTTTTGATCCAGACGTAGTATTCGAACGCATTCTGTCGGGGCCTATCCGGCAACCGGCAATGACAATGACATTGACATAAATATAACCTCAATCAATCACAAAACGCCTGCTGAAACATATGTTATTCTTAAACTTTTCAGTTTTACATTCTCAAATACTCGAATAACGAATTTATTTCTAGCAGACATATAATATGAAATCAAAATCGTTTGAATCGAGACAAGGCGGATTCGAAAGTGTAAAGGAAAATAGATCCTTTGACTTCGTTAAACTGTATAAAAGTGCCGCCGAAACAATGGCACAATTTAACTCCTCCGGAGTAACAGAGGCCAAGAAAACTAACAAAATTCCTGGATCCGAACTGGACGCGTCGAAACGATCTCGATCGCCCAACAAAAATAAAAAGAAAAGAGGTAATCTAACCCTAGACTCATCGAACGTGATAAACGACGTTCACAGTTCTTCGGGAACGCAGACCACAAATAAAGCCACTGCAACTTCTACACCCAAAGCAAAAGAAAATAAATCAGAGCGTAACGTAAAATCCATTATGAAGAACTCAGATGCAGAAGTGACTACCTCTGTATCTAAAGTTAGCAGTTCAAGTAGTAAGCCGAAAAAAAGGAATAAGTCCGTAAGTTTCATGCTCGAGGATGCAGATGAAGTGGCTGTAAAGAAAAGTAAGTCGAATGAATCTGCCAAAGAAGATAAAAATAAAGAAAAATCAATCAAAAAAATGAATAAGGATAAGAAAAACCGACAACCTAAACAAGATAACAACAAATCAAATAAAACTGAAACTAAAGTCTCTAATGAGAGTCAAAATAAACAAGTGAAGAAAGAAAAAAATAAAGAGCCGTCATTACTTAAAACTACATCAGATGGCAATGTTGAAGAAGTGGTGGCAAAAGTGAAGAAAACTAGAAAATTTAAACTTCCACCTAAGGAAGAAGTTAAAAAAACTGATGATGCAATTGACGATCAGAACAAAACAAAAAAAAATAAGAAGAAAAAACGTAATGCAAAAGCTCTACAAGACACTAACGCAGACACCGAAGATGAACCAGTCCTAAAGTCTCGCAAAAAAGAGCTGAAACCAGAAATTATTGCCAAGGGTCTCGAAAACTTGAACATTGGTGACAACCCCTTCACACTGAGTAGTCTATTAGATGAAATGACTGTTGTGGATAAAAATAAGAAGAAAATGCATAAACAGAATCAAAAACACAAAACAAACAAGGCGGTTGACACAAACGCTAAACAAGATGAGCTCCAGGACTTCGCTGAAGTAGAGAAAGTTAAATGGAGTCATCGCAAGTGGAACAAAGATACGAAGGGCGATGGCAATAAGTCCAGTCTCCAAACCTCCGTGGTTGTAGACAACTTACCTATACACATAATGTGCAACTACAAGTCAATGTTGTCTGAAAACTTTGCAAAGTTTGGAACTATCATTGGCATTGGGTAGGTTTAGCTTTTATATAATTAGCTATAATTTTCTTTGATGTTGTCTTTGTACCTTCATATCTGCATACCTGTGAACACTCCACCAAAAGGGGCTGGCAGGTTATATCCACATCCATATTTCAAATCAAAAATTTAAATTCCTTTGTTGTACACGATTTTAGGTCTTCTAAAGCCAAACTGGCTTTATTTTATTTGTTTATCGTCTTAAGGTAGCAAACGAGCATACAGTCAACCTGATGGTAAGCGGTCACTGCTGTCTATGGACATTAGTGAATATCCCCAAGTACGATTAAATCATAGTTGAGATTAACCACAGATCCGTTGCTTGAGGACTAAGATGTTTGCCTCGCAATTGAGTATAGCCGACAACCACGCCTCTCCAAACCGACATGCAATAAATTGCTTCACAGAGAATTATGAGGGTGGCGATGGTACCTCCCCAGGCGAACTATATGAGTTCTACCACCTTGTGAATTATACCGGTTTATATAAAACTAGAAAAATTATATTAATATAATCAACTGCAATGTAACAGATTGTTTGATTGATGATGAATTGTATTAATCATATTGCCACTGCCACTACAATATTTCAGGAAAGCTTTAGGACTTAATTATCATAGAATATAAGATATGATTAAAATGTCTTAGAATACACAAACAATAAAATATATACTTTATTTTATTTCAGGGTTGCTGAAACATATCCAAATGAGGACCCTAAGCCAGTATTTACAACAACTGTCTATTTTCAAGATGAAGATGCTGCGACAAAGGTAATTAAATGATTTATTTCATTTAATTTGTCATTATAGTCTTATATTAAGTACAATTTTTAACAACAAATATTTTTATCTATTTATGTGTTTTATTTGTTTATATATTTTTATTACGATGTGAACTAAACCAGTTAATTATGAAATTTCAGGCCCTGGAAGAGGACAACACAGTGTTCAAAGGCACGAAGAACAGAATCCGGGTTCGTCGGCCACTCGCGCCCACGCAGACGACCCTAGTGGTGCGATCCTTCGCGGAGCTGAGCCAACAGGCGCTGAGCTCACTGTTCGCCAGCGCGGGACGCATACGGAGCATACGCACTGTGGTCAAAGGGAAAAAAACTATAGGTACACTTTATTTTGATATAGAAAAGTAGCAATTGATCCTAATCCCTCCTAATGATAAGTAGTCAGTACAGCCCATGGACATATAAGCAGCCTCCGATAAAATTGGAGTTTTGCTTGTAGTCAAACCTTGATGTGTTGTTCTTTAAGAAGGAAGATGGTTGCCTCATGCTATACTTAAATAGCTGATAATAATGCTCTTGAAACTAGAACAAAAGTTTTGATGTGTATGTATGTAGTAGCTATGAACTACTAACCAAGTAATAACTGAGTAATACAACTTATCAAGTTACCTTGAAGTAGTTTGTTTTGTTGCTTCAGTTTTAGTGCTATCACGGGTCTCTAAGAATGAGCAATACATGTAGTTGGCTGAAATAGCAATCACTAACCCTGCATCTTGTGAAATTTCTAAGCTATTTATCATTAACTTTATATGAGAAAATATAGTCTTAACTAGTGAAGTATGAACTAGATAAATAATAATAAATAATTGTTTCATTTTCAGCTACTGCTTTCGTGGAGTTCGACGGTCCAGAAGCAGTGGAGCGAGCGTTAGGACTAGCGGAGAACACCAGGATAGGCGGGAAAAAGATGTACGCAGCGAAATTCGAACATCGTGTACATCGCAAAAAGGAAACCGACGGGGATGACGCTTCTATTGAATAGAAGTTAATTTAGATTTATCAAATGATGTTAATCATTGTAGCACTCGTTTATAATGCCCATGGTTGACTGTGGCACTGCCACAATAATTTAGGCCTTGGAGTCTTCACAGGAATGCAGTTTATTTGACCTTTAGGTTAAAGCAAACATGGTTGCATGAAAATGTATGCAATGTAGTCCTAAAATATAGCAATGCGTATGGACTCGACATTGATAAGTTGGTAACAGATATCCATGGGCAGTGACCACTTATCATTTATTATACGGTACGCTAAATTTGCTACGTATAAATATCAAAATTGACTATTAAGAATTTGTCCAAATATTTTTTTTTGTATCGTGTGAAAAGATTTGATAGCCACCAAAAGTACTTTCGTTCTGACTTTCCAGAAGAATAAATAATGCATTTTTTATTTTATAGCCACTTACCAGCATGTACAAGATAGTTATAAATATTTTTAATATATATTTTTATATTTAAATTCTAGTATCTGTATGGACCCTACCATATTGTGTATGAAAAACTACTGTTACAAATTTAACTATGTATGACTTTTTTAATAAATGTATTCATTACTTACCTACCTATATATTTTTGTAGAGGTAAACAAAATTTACATTACGAAATAAGTGTTACGCAGGGTAGAGTTAATTTATTGAAACTTTGTTTCGTTAAAATATTAGGGCCGTGAACTAAACAGTGCTCCTAAAATAATCTTAGGCCTCTATCAAAATAAGGACAAATAACAAAGAGCTTTCGTGACATTTCAATTCGTGTTTGTTTACAATTACTGCGCACAGTAAACTATTTTTTTTTAAATTACTGCGTGCAGCATTGTATAGCTACCTAGCAGGATGTTCACGTGATATTTTATGCCACTAATTTCGTAATGCAAATTGGGGTTTTTAGTTTTGATATAGGCCCTATATCGTAATTCTTTATCTCTTATCGTTAGTGGTACGTAGTACTGTAAGGTTTTCTCGGGCCCAGGCATGATAAGAGCTAATAATATTAGTAGTTGTTTGTTGGGCCTGATTTACTGATTTATATATCATGTATATCTTGCATAAGCGTTTTGGTAGGTTGAATTTATTTAAGATTGTCGTTTTTATGGTTCTTAAAATAAAGTTTTAACTAGTATGGTTATCGTAACAGATGTTTCTATTGTAGGAATTACGATTCCTTTAGTAAGATAAGTGAAGTATCAGCTCGAAGATTATTCCTCATTGGATGTATGTTGCCAATATAGAGTAATTCAAATATTTATAAATCTTTAACATTTTATATAAAGTTCTAAGAAAAATCAATATGAAGAGATATTTTTAATACATCCACATTATTTTAGTGATAAACTCTCTATTAATTTGGTAATTGCAATCAAGTTTTATTTGTTTAATTTGACTTGATTAATATCGAAAATTAATATGCAATATTGTTGTTAATTTATTTAAGTCGAAATCGTGTTTTAAACTTTTAAAATAATTTTGTTAAATAAATTAGTTTTTGTTTTTAGTACTAAATCTGTTACTGGAGTTAGCGATAAGAATGTCAAAAGAATTAATAAAAGTTTTAAATAAAAAAATGTATATTTTATTTGCCGTAAATTAAAAAGCATATGTTTCCGCCCGGGATCGAACCGGGGGCCTTCTGCGTGTTAGGCAGATGTGATAACCGCTACACCACGGAAACCGATGACCGTAATGTCATAATAACGAATTAGACGGAACTAAAATAATAGAATTTGTATTATTTTATAAACAGTAAATATAATTATTTAAGCCCCGGCTTTTCACTTATGTCTATAGTTTAAATTCCAAGCACGCGCCTCTGATAAAACTTATACTTAATATTTGAAAAAGCTGTGGAATAAATGAAGTCGATCCATTATTTTAGATTTAATAAATAGAATAATATTATAAACAAAATTGTAAATATGCAGAATGTTTGGCGAGATGTTAGTAATAAAATAAGAGATTTTAAGATCATGATCTTTTGATAATTTTATCAATAATAAGACGAGATAGATAATTTATAAGACGGCGTATTCTATCCAATAATATATATTTTATCGGCGCTATCTATACTATACACACTCTTGGTAATAAATACCTTAAGATTCGTTTTGTATTTAAGGTAAGGCCAATAGTCTCTACAATGAAATAAATAAAACGCAGTACATCGAAAAAAAAGAATGTAGACTTTTTATTACAGTTTATTGTCAATAATACTGATCTAAAAATAGTAAACAAATTAACATTTTAAACAACAATTATATTTCTTTGTTGACACATCACTAAATTGTTAACAAATGCACAACATAGACACTATGAATAATAATACATTTAAATAAAAAAAAATGCTTAAGCTAACATAAAAATATTTACAAAAGTTATATATATATAAGTTTCTTACACAGACTAGATATAGGAAAACAGTTACACACATAAATGTGATATTTTATACAGATTAAGTAATACACAGACATCAATACAAAACAGATAGACACAAAACACTATATTAAAAAACATAACAAAATGAGGGCTACCGTTTTTGTTCCCCAGGTGGCGCCACTGGCGAGTGAGGGTTTTTTTAATTGTTTTAAGGTAGCAAACGAGCATATAGTCCACCTGATAGTAAGTGGTCACTGCCACCCATGGACATTAATGATCATCCCCGAGTACGATTAAATCGCATTTGAGGTTGACCACAGATGCGTTGCTACCCTTGAGGATTAAGATTCGCGTCGAGCTTATGTACAGCCGGCAATCACGCCTCTCCAAACCGAAACACAGTAAATTGTTTCACGGAGGATTATTAGGGTCTGAAGTATTGCTTTTAAAGTTGTTCATTACAGTGGGTGAAATAAGATGAGATACATGTAACAAAATGAGGGCTACCATTTATACTGACCAGTTGGCGCCACTGGCGAGTGAGGACGTAGTTAAAGATTTTTTTAACGAGAAAGCAAAGATTACAAATTACAATTCCGTTTTATATGGACAAAAGGGGGACAACATTTAAAATTTATAACAATAAAAATTTAATTTACAACAAAATATTTTCACAAATTATTTGTACGACGAATAGTTTGAAAGATGAAGCACCACTTGCACCTCTTTCTCCAGTATGGCTTCCTTTATCTAACTTAATTAACATCCAATAATGTAACATTTTAATGTATATAATATACATCTCCAAATAATGCATAGCCTGCCCGCAAATAGTCGGAAAGAACATTTCTGAGACTAATTCACGATACGATACGATCCCGATATCCCCCAATAAAAACAAACAAAAAGGTTGTTACATTTTAATACCATGTGGTAGAACTCGTGTAGATCGACCAACGCTATTCTCACAATCCACTGTAAATCGTTTTTTGTATTTCCATTTTGGGGAGCCATGGTTGCCGACTATTTACATGAGGTGAACATCTTAGTCCTTAGGAGTAGTAACATATCTGTGGTCAAAGCCGCAACTATAGCTTCGCGAACCAACCACTGCTTTATAATAATGTGACCTTCTATTGTTATCACCTCCATATTTTTAGTTCAACACTTAACACTCAACACTTTGAACACAACTCAACACTTTGAAGTCTCTTCCAAACATTTCCCCGTCCTCCAACGTTTGTGGTAACGGCATGTTCAGGGTCTCTGGTAAGAAGAGTGACGTCACACCACCCATCACGCTCAGCGCACCCATGATGATCAGGGGTAGTGACCTCGCGTACACCGCCTGGAAAATATCAGTAAATAAAACAATTGTATTAAGATTAAATCATCATCATTAACTTAACACATTATTTCCCCATTATGAGGAACCAGTCTTCTCTTACAAAGAGAAGAATTTAGGCCATAGTCCACCGCGCTGGTCAAATGCACAATGCAATGAATTGGTACACTTAACATAAACTTGAGATGCTAGTTACAATTTGTTGTTTTAATGGAAAAAACAATTTATAATTTAATTATAATACGTACGTAATTATGAAACGGTTTAAAAGTGTAATCAAGAGTAAGCATTAAGCTAGTGTGATGGATTAAAATCTTCTTATTTTGTGAAGATACCCATATCAAACAAAGGACTATGATGGATTATGATACTAGCAGTCAAATCTAACTAAATGTAATTTGTCTACCTAAATTTATTCCATAATCCCATAACATTTATCCCGTATTTTGACAAAAGCGACTTGAATATTTTGCTTTAAATATAAGACCATCCCTGGATAAAATCTATCTAAAAATAAGAAATACAATAGAACCAAGAAATATAATAGAACAAAAACAAAAAATGAAGTAACATAAATTAGTCTTTAGTTGAGAATATTTTTTATGAACATACAAAATATAATTTGAATCGGTTAAAATAAATTATTAAAATGAAAAACACCGCGTGACACCCAACATTCAGTCGATTGGAGAATTTTCTATAACGAAGAAAATAAAGGTTGTTATGACTCACCAGATGCACTATATATGGGCAAGCCAGTAAACCCAGTCCAGATATGAATGATGCAGCGCCCATGGCCTGTGCTCGGAGGACGGTGGGCAGCAGCTCCCCGATCAGTACGTAGAACACCGCGAATGATGCTGCAGCGCACAACCGACCCAGCATTGCTAGGGATACCGTCACCCAGGGCGATTCTGAAAATGAAAATTTATTGCGTAAAGGTAGTATGGACTCCACTAGACAGTGAGTCACTGTCACCCATAGCTATTCAAGTAATATTGATCATCCGTAAGTACTATCTATCCGTATGTTGGTTATCCGTAAGTACTATCTATCCGTTACGGTTCACTGCTGGACATAGTACGTGTTATAAAATGCACCATTTCAAGCAATCCTTTGCCCTCTGAACCCAACAGTTTCCCGCTATCTTCTTCAGTTCGTCAATCAACCGTATAAGAGACCTTATTAAGCAAGGGTACGGATATATTCTCTACTAGCTGTGCCCGCGGCTCCGCCCGCTACCTCTCCATTTAGGGGTTGCATTTTTATGGCCTAAAACCTAGCCGATGGTCTTCTCGACAGCTTAGTCAAGTTTGCATTAAAATCCATTAAGCCATATTTGCGTGATGCGTGGTCAAATAAACAGACAAAAAATCTAAAAACTGTTAAAACTTGTTACTTAGAACGACACAAAAGTCACTTACACTAAATATCACATAATTATTTTTTTAAATATACAATTATAAAACCAAATAAAAATTATATGCATAATAGGTACAGGTAATATATATCATCACATTGTGTATAATAATATTTGAAAACTTTTAAGCATTTCATTTAATTTGAAAGAAGACGAAATTTTTCTAAAGGTTCAAATGATTGATACTAAATTTATTGAAAAAATTCGTAATAAAGGTTTCGAAAAGCCTCGCCCAGAATTTACTGAGCAGTTAAGTTTTGTCAACTTGTCTATTAACAACAAAGTATACCCTACTGATCAACTTACCTTCAGGCACAAACACACAGCTGAGGCAGGCCAGACCCCCGACGCACATAAACACGCAGAGGGTCCAACGCCGCCCAAACCGCTCCATGCAGCGCCAGGCGATAAAGTATGATGGCAGTTCTACTGCTCCTCCTGAAAGGTAAAGATAATAATAATCTCCTAATATTGACTTCAGAAATATGCTCATAAATGAGCAAATTCGTCTGTCTCTATCGTCCTAGGTAAAATATTCGGGTTACCATTGCATCAAAACCTATGGAATCCTTATAACCGGACTCTATGGAGGGGTCCATACATTTCGATTCCATTAATAACTCCATAACTCCGTACATTTAATTACCATTTAATTTTTTTACCTGTTACTTCTGTGCCTATTTATTGTCATTATTGTCAATGTTTTCGTGATGATGAAATTAAAATGTGTACATAAATGTTAATTTATTTTTTGTAGTCTCATTTTAACGACAAAACAGTTGTAATAACAAAACATATTACACAATTTACACAGTAAGTAAACATAGAGATGGTGGACGATATCTTTTTTTATCGTATAAAGGTAGCAAACGAGCATGCTATTCACCTGATGGTAAGTGGTCACTGCCGCCCATAGACTTCAGTACTCATCCCAAGCAGAATTAAATCATACCTAAGTTTGATCACAGATACGTTGCTCCCCCTGAAGACTAAGATGTTCGACTCGTGCGTAAGTATAGCCGGCAACCACGCCTCTCCAAACCGAAACACAAGAATTGCTTCACGGAGGATTATGAAGATGGCGGTGGTACCTCCCCGGTCGAACTAAACGATTTTTACACCTGGCAATATCTTTCTCATAGTGAAAAAAAAGTAGCATTCAGCAATGAGATAAAACTGGGGAATGACGAAGATAAAGAAAAAACGTCGGGGGCAATGACATATTTTTTTCAAACATTTTTTTATAAATCCTATCTTGATATCATTCATTTATACGAGCAAAAGGTATATAAAAATATTTATTTCGATTTAAAATTCACATTCTTCAAATGTTCCTATATTTTTGTCCACCGAAATCACATTTTGGTATTAGTGTTATTGCCAAAAATATGTTATTGCCAAGTATAAACTACATAGTTTGTTATTAGACCTGTTGCTAAGCGCTAGTAAGCTAGGATTTTGTCAACTAAACGAAATGAAGAATTTACGTACCAATAAAAAATGCCAAGTAGTCATCAACACCTAGATTCGGCGTATTGTAACTTAGACTGTTATACACCACACCCAAAGCCACCCAATCGAAAGTTAGAATGAAGAACTTTTTCCTTATATTTGGATATCTGAACACGTCTAGCGGAGAAGCCTTGCAGTCTCCTTCTGAGTTCTGATCATCCATTCTCTTATTCTCCATGATATCTTCTTCAGGTTCCTCTCTCATGAATATTCTGCTTACAAACTGGTACGATTTTCTTCTTAAAGTATCAGCTGGGGATTTGGTACAAACTTCTGTCTGAGTAGATTTTTGTAATGTCTCAGTATTTAAATGAGTTTCCTCTGGAATCTTATCTTCTTTACTCTCATTTTGCATTTTTGATTTCTTGTTAACTATCTCAGCGACTTCTAGAGCTAATATTCTCTCCAAATTGTCTGTTCTGTACCGATCGTCTGAATCGGAAACTCTTCGGAAATCTGGTTTAAATGTAAGCATGTTACTAATACGTCGGTCTAAGTACTCATCTTTATCATTTGGTACTTCAGAGAAGTTTATTAAGTGTCCATTGACATGTGGTAGCATTGATACTTCTGCCTCTCCATCTTCAGTTTTAAGTCTTTTCTGAAAAGCGAAAATTATTATCAATTTTTGTAATACATTTAATTAAAGTATCGTAGTTAATTAACAATAAACCTAATTTTTGTAGCATAGAGGTAGCAAGATGTTCAAGATAAATGGTCATGGCCGTCCATTGATATCTGTAACCAACGTAGGACATTTAAATCGTTCCCGCAGTTGACAATAAATGCGTTGCCACTCCTGAGAAATAAGAAGTTCACCTGACGTGTAAGTGGAGTCGGCATCCACGCTTTTCTAAAACCAAAATACCAAATAGCTTCAAGAAGGATTGAAGTTTTAACGCAATTAAGTGTTTTCAACATCCTTTACTTTTCAGAAGTACTTACATGTATATCCAGAAGAAATCCTCTTGGCAACCTGATGCCATTCTTCCAAGCTAGGTCTCGGAGTACTTTCTCGGCGTCCGCTATCCGACCTCTGCTTACCAGCCATCGAGGAGATTCTGGGATCAGCCAGTAATAGCTGCAAATAAAATTTGTGTTAAGTTTGTAGGATTCCATGCCCAAAAGAACAATGCCCAAAGGAACCAAAGGAACTATATTCTTAAAAATTTACTTTCAGTTTGTTCGTTTCTAGCTCATTTACTCGTATACTTGTATACTAGCTCGTATACTTGTCGTATCAAGTGTTGCAAGAGGCTTTCTTAGTCCTCAAGGTTGACGACGCATCTTTCGTCAACATCAAGTACAGTCAATCGTACATGGGTAGATTACAAATGTCACACTTACCACGAGGTACACTGCACGCTCGTTTGCTATCTTTACACGATAAAACAAGGAGGTAGTATAGACGAGTGGGCAATACGTACGCTGGTAACCCGATACTTCTACATCAGGTGAAACACATAAACCTACACTTACCCATAAAGTAGTAGAAATGGAAGAGTGGTGGCTAGAGACAGATGGAACCAGTCTCGGAGAGCGTACGCCAGAACTGCCAGTAAACACATGCCGGCTGCGAATAACATGCCGACGACTATTCCTGAAAAAGCCAGTATATTTTGTGATTATATTTAGTTTCACATCCATCTGTAGACAACCTCAGATATGATTAAATCGTTGGGAATGATTACTAATATCCATCGGCGGAAGTGACTGAATAGTTGTCATCAGTAGGACTGCATACTTGTTTGCTACGCTTATACTACAAAAAAATATGGGACAATATTATAGATATCTTGAATAGTTTTTGAGGTCAACTATTAATAGTTCTCCAACACAAGATTACAGTTGTCCATGAAAGACAGTGCTCACTTATCATTAGGTGAACTAGATGCTCATTTGCGGATTCTATAGAATACAACAAATTTACTTTTAATAAAATTATTATTGCACAATTATATTAAATATCCATCAATTTTCATCTTTCCATCAAGAGATTATTTCAAAAAATCTCACTGGTATGGAAAGTCTTATACTTCGAACTAGACCACAGCGGTAAACTATTGTTCAAATCCTTCTCATTGTGAGAGGAGTCTCGTACCCAGGAGTGGATCAATAATGGGTTATGGCTATGATACCAAGATTTATTTCTCAGCAGTTATCTACAAAACCATTTCGGAGATACTACCACCGCTACTCAAGGTGTTTTCTACAGAGAAGAGATAACCAATACCTGCATACGTCCTACGTGCTGGTGGCATCAGCTCCAAAGCCAGGATGAAGGGGAGCTGGTACAGCGCCGGGAAGAACAACCCCCCGGCGATCCTGAGCGCCGTGTAGCTCCAGTAGGAGCCAGGGAACGATGACGCAATAGCCAGGGGAACTTCCAGAAAGATCATCAGTAGGATTGTTGGACGACGGCCATATCTGGAATTAGAATAATAATGACTAACCTGCCAGTATTATCTTAAAGGTGATCTAAATTACTGAATCCATAGTTCCCAATAGCTCATCTATTATTTCCTCGACAGTTCATCCCAATATCCAATTTATTATCCTCTTTCAATAAATAGTTATTATGCATTTGGCAGGAATCATCTTCAGATGTAACATATTGTGCATTCGAGGATGTGTGCTATGTAATGTATTGTAAGTATGTACTATGTCCACGTATGTGTCACATATATCATACTAAATGTCTCAAAGGAGTAGGAAAACTAAAACCTAGGACCAACTAAATAAAATTATAAGTACATACCATTTTTTTATCGTGTAAGGGTATCAAACGACCATGCAGTCCACCTGATGGTAAGTGGTCATTGCCGCCCATGGACATTAGTGATCATCCCCGAGTAGAGTTAAATGGTACTTGGGGCTTACCCCAGATGCGTTGCTACCCTAGAGGACTAAAATGTTCGCCTCGCAATTAAGTATAGCCGGCAACCACGCGTCTCCAAACCGAAACACAATAAATGTGCTTCAGTATGCAGACGCATAGTTGCCGATAATATGTATTTACATACAAGGCGAACATCTTAGCCAGCGATCTATGGTCAACTTCAAGTACTCAGGGATGATTACTAATGTTAATGAGCGGTAGTGACCACTTGCCATCAGTCGGACTACATGCTCGTTTGCTACCTTAATAAAAAAAAATAAAAAAAAAACCGCTAGTATGAGTAAAGCTCCTATCTACACACATAATTTCAAACCGGTATTACATTTTGTTAGTATTACAAGTGAGCTTAAAAGAGCAGAACTATCAGTCAATGTCCATTAACTAGCAAATATTATGCAAATACCCATAAAATGTCTCGCGTGGGTTGAAAGACAAACCACTATTAATCTCAGCGTGAATTGTTTAAACTCCTAGGCGAGGCAAATGATAAATATTTGCACTTTGATATTTGGACAAATGATAAATCTGTTTATTTGTTACTTCGAGTCAATTTAATAAGACTTTGGTTTTAAAAATAGTTTCTATTCTGAAATAAAATAAATAGTGCATTTTTGTTAAATCGTTATCATTATTTTGTTATAGCGGCCACGCTTGACTATTGACATTTTACACACTCCACAAAAATGTATTAGTCAACTTATTTTACTTGAACATTTATAGACCGAGATAGACGAATAAACGGACGGACCAACAGAGGTTTAGTAATAGAGCCAAGTTGATTACCTTTAGAACCCTAAAAATTAAGTTACAACAACTAACTGTACATATCTATACATATAATAAAGCTAAAGATGGTCGAAAATCTGTACATGGAAGATATTCCAAAAAAAGTTGGCTGGGGATATTTAGAATCGATAACAGAACACGTTTCAACAGTTTTTAGAATTTTCGTCTGTTTATCTGATTATCTGTTTGTCTGTTTATTTGACCGCGCATCATGTAAAAACGGCTAAATGGATTTTGATGCTAACTTAACTAAACTGTCGAAAAGACCCCCGGCCATGTTTTAGGCCATAAAAATTCAACCCCTAAATGGTGGGGTAGCGGGCGGAGCCCCGGGTACAGCTAGTATAAAATAAATACATACAGACGAACGTAACCGTTGGCGGTCCCTCTGGTGTTACAACGTCCATAGGCGACGGTGACTACTTACCACCAGGTAGCCCGTCTGCCTTATTGCTAGGTTTAGATATAAAATACCTCCTCCTTTTTTAAGGCGGTAAAAAACTAAAAACGAACTCTGTAAAAAAATATTTTGTTCAAACACAGCCATGTTCATTCGAGTTACTCATAAAGGAAGATTCTAAGCAGATAAAATTAGCATTCAAATAAATGAATACCAATACACGTACCCATTGAAGACAGAAAGGACAAGCATAATTCATTCAACCGCGGCTTCTTTGTTATTTGGCAGGCTTTCTGCGAAAGGACTCAAATTAACCGAAGCGGGTTCAGTGCATCGTTGGTCGAAACACTGCATTTGCATAAAAACAAGAAATACTGCGTTACATCATACGTTAACATGCACGTGATTTCGAAGTTATTCGTGATTTGTATGCATTTTATCCGATTAATTTTGAATAAAAAAGAGATAAAAATTCGTTAATTGACAGACTATGCCAAACTTGGAAAGAGATAAGATTTAATTGTACTATTATGTGGAACAAAATCAAAATTATATAATTTAGAAAATATTTCGAAATGCAACTCGTCAAATAATGTACAAAAAACGATGACAAAAATATAAAAAAAAGTTTCATTTGTACAAGATTACTTAAACTCGTACAAGATTTAACAATCGTGCAATATAAAACTATACCTGGTTCTTGTTTTATATGATTTTTTCTTAATCATTTATCGTTTTTTATTTATGTACTTGTATGTATACGTACTCCCTTTAACTAGAAACCAGCCCGCCCGGTGACACTAAAACAGGTGTCACTCTTCGGCAAGCCCATACCATGGACTAAAACTGCCAAATATC